>JAFLJL010017203.1:0-5000 GCA_018398815.1 Conus ventricosus | reverse complement strand
GGTTGTTACGTGGGGGTGGGAGGGCATGGGTGTGTGGGTTGCAATTGGGGGGGGGAGGGCATGGGTGTGTGGGTTGCACGTGGGGGTGGGAGGCATGGGTGTGTGGTTGACGTGGGGATGGGAGGGCATGGGTGGGGTGGGTTGCACGTGGGGGTGGGAGGGCATGGGTGTGTGGGTTGCACGTGGGGACGGGAGGGCATGGGTGTGTGGGTTGCACGTGGGGACGGGAGGGCATGGGTGTGTGGGTTGCACGTGGGGATGGGAGGGCATGGGTGTGTGGGTTGCACGTGGGGATGGGAGGGCATGGGTGTGTGGATTGCACTTGGGGATTGGAGGCTGGACACAGAGCCTGTGGGGATCTTCAGGATCTCTGTCTGTTAAATCCTGAAGAGAATTGTGGTGCTCCCCCTGTTAGTTTGTGTTGGATTTTGACTGTCCGTTCTTTCTGTCTCTGTCCCTGTCCCTATCTATCTGTCCATGTATATCTGACTACCTGTCTGTTCAATCGTCTGTCTGTCTGTCTCTCTGTATGCCTGTCTCTGTATGTCTCTCCCTCTGTCTCTGTCTGTCTGTCTGTCTGTCTGTCTGTCTGTCTGTCTGTCTCTCTCTCTCTCTCTCTCTCCTCTCTTTTCTCTCTCTCTCTCTCTCTCTCTCTCTGTCTCTCTCTCTCTCTCTCTCCCACTCGCTTGCTCTCTCTCACCTTTGCTCTGTCTCTACCCATCCCTACCCCCCTTCTGTATATCTCTGTCTAACTGTTTCTATTCACATTACTTGTCTCTGTATTTCAATTCTTTGTGTCACTCCCTGTCTGTCTCTGTCTGTCTGTCCCTCATATAAAGCTAACGACACTTGTTAAAGCTTTGTTAGACTACAATAAAATGCAAAGGAACACAACATCATAAACGTTTCCCATCTGTTTTGACTTGGATGATGCTGACTTCAACGAAAGACACCTCGCCCTCTTCTCCCCTTCTCCTCCATCCCTTCTGACTGTCCACCATCATGGCACCTCGCCCTCTCCTCCCCTTCTCCTCCATCCCTCCTGACTGTCCATCATCATGGCACCTCCATCCTCTTTTCCCCTTCTCCTCCATCCCTCCTGACTGTCCACCATCATGGCACCTCGCCCTCTTTTCCCCTTCTCCTCCATCCCTCCTGACTGTCCACCATCATGGCACCTCGCCCTTTCTCCCCTTCTCCTCCATCCCTCCTGACTGTCCACCATCATGGCACCTCGCCCTCTCCTCCCCTTCTCCTCCATCCCTCCTGACTGTCCATCATCATGGCACCTCCATCCTCTTTTCCCCTTCTCCTCCATCCCTCCTGACTGTCCACCATCATGGCACCTCGCCCTCTTCTCCCCTTCTCCTCCATCCCTTCTGACTGTCCATCATCATGGCACCTCCATCCTCTTCTCCCTTCTCCTCTGTCACACCGATGGGGTGCTGATATGCAACTCGCCTCAGCTCAAGGAACTCGCCGACAACTCAACACCCACACTTCACGTCGGATTCAAAGAAAAATATAATTTCAACAATCTTCAATCACAAATGATGGAGTGTATGTCTGTGTGCGTGATCATGAATATGTTTCCCTTTTTTTTTATATGGTATGATGTCTTGCAGTGTTCTTATCTTTATATCTCGCGTAACCCTTCGATGTCCGTTGTCTTCTCCCAGACGACTTTGACCGTGATGGTTTGACCCGTCTTGCTCTTCTGGAGGCGCCACGTCCAAGACACTCCAGTTGATAGACCCCAAGAGGCGTCAACGTCCACGGCAGTCCAGTCGATCAGACTTCAGGTAGAGGTTATCAGAAGAACCAAGAGAAAAACCAAAAAGAAAAGCAGCAACCCACCTGCACAGGAGCAAGTGGCATCAGTGTCCTATTCCACGAGTAATCTCCCGCAGCAGACTTGTTTGTGTATTTTATTTGTTAATATGAAAAGACAGACATGACCACACAAATGCACACAACCTAGTGCGTAGTGCCATGTCTGCATGTGTCTACTGCGGTACGATGACATAATAAATAAAAAGAAAGATGCAGATGGAACGATACATGAAATGAGAATGACCCCCACTCCACCCCAGGGCGCACTCTCCTCCATCTGCAATGAAGATGTACTATCAATGAATGAAGCCTAACCACATCGGCCATAACTGTGTTACCGAACAATAAACTTGGGATATGAAAATATTCTAACATATGGATTTTGATGTACGTGCGACAATCTTCGCACAAAAAAAAACTATACATCCATTCAATAAACCAATTGAACATATTCCCCTCTTGACTACCTTAGTCTACATAACAAATATATAATAATATAAGGAGTGTGACTAGACTCACTGGTAAAAAGGTGGAGCACCGAGCGCATGCCCAGAGTTTCCTGACCGCCAGCGACACCAGCGTGCCAGAGTCCCTAGATGTCAGGTCAGGGTCGGTCCTCTGCGCGCTCGATACGTGGTTTTCAGCACTAACCCGGGCCACGGTATATGTTGAGACTGATCGATTCGATGTTCTCAACGTCTGTGTTCCTCCGCTGACTTGCGGTATATGCAAGATACAACGTCTTCTTGAGTTCCGATTATTTCCCCGTTGACTAGCTGCTGCTTTCTCCCACGTCTCCAATAACTGTCCTTTTTCTTTTCCGTCATTTCCTTAGAGAGATGTCTTGACGACGATGCTTAGCAATGACACATGAGGATTTGATGCATCGTCGAAAAGCTGATGTTACTTCTGTGGATTCGCAGCGCGATAAAATAAAAAATAAAATACATACAAGCAGACGTGGTGTTTTGAAAACTGCTTCGGTATGAGAAAAAAAATGATTTAAATTGCGAGTTGAGCAGCCTGGACAATATTTTGCGTTACGGCATACGTGAAGAGCTGTGACGTAATTTGTGGTGACGATAAAAGATGCGGAGTCTATGAGGAAAACCAGAATTGGTCTCAGGTGTTTGGTCGAGAGGGCTGTCGCGTTACATATATGCCCCCGCTTAAGATTAAAACAGGTCATAAACACTCTTTTAATCCAAGATAAGCCCAAAGACTAAACAACTGGCTTGACCAACCAATGAACGAGAGTAATAATTCAGTTCAATAACAATCTTATAAATTCAAACTTCACCATAATAACCAACAATTGTATCCCATCATAACCTTTCTACCCTGTCAATGAATGAAACTATATTATGTTCTTGTAAAGATCAAACGAAATACGTCATAGCCCATGTTAGTGACCATGACGTCAAACTTGCGAGAGCTAAATTCGTGTCCTGAGACACGACTTAGCTCCCTTAGCTAAATTAGCAGCACAGGCCAATTTCAAGAGAAGTAGATAAGGAGCATATATACTTCAACATACCCCAGAATCAATACGAATGGAATTTAAATGGGTCGCACATATGTCACCCAGGTGCCTAAGTCTCTTATTACTTAGCGCACTAGTGCTACTATGATGGGTAGCAAAACGAAGCCTCTTGCTTCCTATGAAACGGTGCATAGATAGCACCCGACATCTGCTGGAACACGCTCATACCCCTATGATGAGAGACCAGCACGATGCCAAAACGAGCATTTCCCCAACGCTCCACTTGTGCTATGATGGGCACATAAACCATTGTTCTCTAACAATGCTGAAACAGTGCAAAGATGGCACCCGACATCAATTAAACCCAACTCATACTCCTACGATGAGTGTTTAATGTGATGCCAAAACGAGTGTTCTCCTAACACTCCAAGTGTGCTATGATGGGCACATAAATGTTCATGCCACTGTGCATGAACAGAATCTGGTTACTGTATGTGTAACAACTCACCTCTTTACAAAACTCCTGACACAAGAACGATGCGGTCCAAATATACACATTTCCTTTAAAAAAAAAATGCAGTTTTATATTGACTGCCAAATTATAATCCATGTCACCACTTGCAGTATTATATCGACTGACTCATCACCTGAACTCAGTCATAAAATGCAGTATCATATGGACTGCCATTTTAATTCTATATAATATAGCAAAGTACACACTGCCGAACTAATTAACAAATCTCGCAACACATGTGACTTACAACTACATATGAACTTGCTATCTTTGGAACACACTGTTTAATGAATCCTTGACATGTAGTCAGCCCCAATGTTTTCCTCTCCTCTCCTGAAATACTCGAAGAGAGAAGGAATGCTGCTGCAGTTGTAGCGCCCAGCGCATGAGTCTTCCATTGTTAAGGGTGAAGCCCTTGGATTGAAAGACGGCGATTTGATCGAGTACATTGAAAAAGAACGTGCAGCCGAGCGCGAAGAAAAGAGATTGGCTGCCGAGCGCGAAGAAAAGAGATTGGCTGCCGAGCGCGAAGAAAAGAGATTGGATACCGAGCGCGAAGAAAAGAGATTGGCTACCGAACGCGAGGAGAGAGAACGTGCAGCCAAGCGCGAGCATGATTTAGAACTTAGACGCATTGAATCCAACGTGCGTATCAGTGCTCACCAAAGCAGTATTGGCCAAGCACAATCGGTGTGCAAAGTGAAAATGCCATTCTTAGAAGATCGCGATGACATTGAAGCGTACTTGACTCAATTTGAACGCGTCGCGACCTTGAACAGATGGAACGAGGATGAGTGGGGCACGAGATTAGCGCCTCTCTTGAAGGGGTAGCTAGGGATGCCTATGTCCAAATTCCAGTTGAAGACAGTGCCGATTACAAAGTGATAAAAAGTACACTGCTCAAACGGAATCAGTTGAACGCGGTGATTTACCGGAAGAAGTTCCGTAGTGCGAAACCCCGCGACGGCGAGGAGAATAATGTATACTGGGAAAGACTCGATCACATGCTGAAAAGATGGATCGAAATGTCTAGTAAGGGAGAAGAAAATCTCAAAGAGATGCTTATCGTAGAAAAATTCCTGGAAACACTGCCTATGGATAAGGCGCGTTTCATCAGGGAGAAAGCCCCCTCAGGAAAACAAGAAGTACTGGATGCGGCTGAGCTCTTTG
>JAFLJL010017202.1:0-24808 GCA_018398815.1 Conus ventricosus | reverse complement strand
AAAAATGGAAACAGGACTGAAAGACATGTGCTGGTGGACAGAATGAAGAACAGGACTGAAATGTAAAAGTGGCTGGTGTAAAAGAAGGAGAACAGGAAAGAAATTACAGGTGGGTTGAAAGAATGGAGAACATGGACTGAAATTTCAGGGCGGGGTGACAGAAAAAGAACAGGATGAAATGTACAGTGGCGGGTGACAGAAGAAGAACAGGTGAAATGTACATGGCTGGTGTACAAAATAAAAAGAACATGGACAAAATGTACATTTTGGGGCTGGTGTGAAAGAAGAAGAACAGGACGAAATACATTTCTGGGTGAAAGAATGAAGAACAGGACTAAAGAAAGTGTGCGGTGTGACAGAATGAAAAAACAGGGACTGAAAGTACATGTGCGGGGTGTGACAGAAAAGAACATGGACGAAAGTACATGGGTAAAAGAAGGGAACAGGAGAAATGTACAGTGTCTGGTGGAAAGAAGAAGAACATGACTGAAATGAAAGGGGGCGGGTGTGACAAATGAAAAATGGACTAAAGTACAGTGTCGGTTACAAAATGAAGAACATGGAAAAAAATTCCGTGTGCGGGTGTGAAAGAATGAAGAACATGGACGAAATGTACAGGGGTTGGGTAAAAGAAAAGAACAGGGACAAAATGTACAGTGTCTGGGTGAAAAGAAAAAACAGGACAAATGTACATTGCTGGTGTGAAAAAATGAAAAAACAGGGTGAAATTACATGTGCGGGTGTGAAAGAAGAAGAACATGGACTGAAAGTACATAGCGGTTGAAAGAATGAAGAACATGGACGAAATGAACAATGCTTGGTGAAAAAATGAAGAACAGGACTAAAAAGTACATAGAATGAAAAAACGAAATTACATGTCTGGGGACAGAATGAAAAATCGACGAAAGTACATGTGCGCTGTGACAGAAGAAGAAATGGACAAAATGACAGTATCTGGGTGAAAGAATAAAGAACAGGACTGAAATGTACAAAATGAAGAACAGGCTGAATGTACCAGATTGGTTAAAGAATAAGAACATAGACTGAAATGTACAGTGTGGCTTTGACAGAATGAAAAACATGGATGAAATGTCAGTATTGGTGTGAAAGAATGGAGACCATGGACTGAAATTACTGTGCTGCTTGACAGAATGAAAACAGGGGGACTGAAATGTACAGGTGGGGGTTACGAATAAGAACATGGACAAAAGACAGGTGCGGTGTGACAGAATGCATAAGAACAGGCAAAAATGACATGTGCTGGGGTACAGAAGCATGAAAACTGGACAAAAATGTACAGTGTGCGGGTGTGACAGAATGCAGAAAAACAGGACAAATGACATTCGGGTTGGACAGAAGCATGAAAAACCCAGGGAAAAAAAAAATGAACATTGCTGGTGTGACAAATCAGAAGAACATGGCAAAAATGTACAGTGTGCGGTGGACAGAATGCATGAAAAACAAAAAAAAAAATGTACAGTGTGTTTGGTGTACGAATGCATGAAAACAGGCAAAAAGTACAGTTGCGGGTGTGACAAATGCATGAAAAACATGGAAAAAAAATGAATTGCGGTGTGACAAAGCAGAAAAACAGGAAAAAAAAGAAAGGTTCGGGTGACAGAAGCATGAAGAACATGGAAAAATGTACAGTGGCTGGGTGACAGAAGCAAGAAGAACATAAAAAAAAATGTACTGTGCTGGTGTACGAATGATGAGAACATGAAAAAAAAGTACAGTGTCTGGGGGACAGAATGATGAAGAACATGGAAAAAATGTAATTGTGGTGTACAGAATGCATAAAGAACAGGACAAAAATGTACAGATCTGGTGTGACGAAGCATAAGAACAGGACAAAAAATGTCATTCGGGTGTACGAATCTGAAAACAGGACAAAAAGACAGTGGGGTGACAGAATGATGAAAAAACATGGACAAAAAGTACATTGCTGGGGAAGAAAATGCAGAAGAACAACCAAAAATGCCCTTCTTGTGAAAACAAAAACATCAAAAAACAACAAACAAAACATAAAACCCCACTAAATACATTCGGGGACAGAATGCATGAAGAACAGGGAAAAAAATGTACATTTTCTGGTGTGACAGAATGCAAAGAACATGGATGAATGACAGTGTGCTAGTGTACAGAATCATGAAAGAACAGGGACAAAAATGTACATGTGGGGTTGACAGAATGCATGAAGAACATGGACTAAAATGTACTTGCTGGTGACAAATCAGAAGAACTGGAAAAAAATTTCCGTTCTGGGGAAGAATGCATGAAGAACATGGAAAAAAATGTAATGTGCGGTGTGACGAATGCATAAAACAGGGACTAAAATGTACAGTTGCGGTTGACAGAATGCATGAAGAACATGGACAAAAAGAACAGTGGCGGGTGTGACAGAATGCATGAAGAACAGGGACAAAAATGTACAGGGGCTGGTGTGACAGAATGCATGAAGAACAGGGCCTGGAAGACGTATGCTGGTGGACAAAAGGGCATAAAGAACATGGACAAAAATGACAGTGTCTGGTGGAAGAAGGCAGAAAAAACAGACAAAATGTACGTGTGCTGGTGTGACAGAATGCATGAAGAACATGGCAAAAATTACATTTGCGGGTGACAGAAGCTGAAGAACATGGCAAAAATGTACATGTGCTGGGGACAAATGCTGAAGAACGGACAAAAATGTACAGTATGTGGTGTGACAGAATGCATAAAAAACAGGAAAAAAGACGGTGCTTGTGCAAAATATAAAGCATGGACAAAAATGACATTCGGTGGACAGAAGCATAAGAAAATGGACAAAATGTACAGGGGGCTGGTGTAAAGAATGCATGAAACATGGACAAACATGTTTTTGTGGTGTGACAAAAACATGAAAAACAGGACAAAAAACAAAAAGTGGGTGACAGAATGCAAAAAAAACATGGAAAAAAAGTACAGTGGGGTTTGCCAGAATGCATGAAGAACAGGGACACAAAGTACGGGGCTGGGTACGAATCATGAAAACGGGGACAAAAAATGCATGTGCTGGTGGACAAATGCATAAGAACAGGAAAAAAATTTACTGTGTGGTGGACAAATGCATGAAAACAGGGAAAAAAAATTACATGTCTGGTGTGACAGAATGCAGAAAAAACAGGAAAAAAATGTACAGTGTCGGTGGCAGAAGCATAAAAAACATGGACAAAAATTTACGGTGCGGTGTGACAGAATCAGAAAACATGGACAAAAAGACATGGCTGGTTAAACAGAATCATGAAGAACATGGACAAAAATTACATGTGCGGGTGTACAAATGCGAAGAACATGGACTAAAATTACATGTGCGGTTGACAGAATGCATGAAGAACAGGACAAAAATGTACATATGGGGTTGACAGAAGCAAAAGAAGGGACGAAATTACAGTGTGCGGTGTACAGAATGCAGAAAACAGGACAAAATGCAGTATGCTGGGTGACAGAATGCATGAAAACAGGAAAAAAATTACAGTGTGCTGGTTGACAAAATCATAAGAAAGGGAAAAAATTACAGTGGCGGGTGACGAAGCATGAAGAACGGGAAAAATGTCAGTGGCGGGTGTGACAGAAGCAGAAGAACAGGGGACAAAAATGCAGTGTCTGTGTGCAGAATGCATGAAGAACATGGAAAAATGTACAGTGTGCTGGTGTACAGAAGCATGAAAACAGAAAAAATGCAGTGTGCTGTGTACAGAAGCATGAAGAAATGGACAAAAATGTACAGTAGCTGGTGTACAAATGCATAAAGAACAGGGACTAAAATGTACAGGTGCTGGGTGAAGAATGCTGAAGAACATGGAAAATATAATTGAAGAACAAGAAAAGTGAACATGGGAATTAGTAAATAAAACAAGATAGAAGAGGGAAACATAAAAATAAAAAAATAAGAACAAGAGAAAGAAGAGAACTGACAATAGTAAATAAAGAAAAAGGGAACAAGAAGGAACATAAATAACGACAGACCAAAGGGAACTGGGGGAACCGAAAGGATGAATATGACGGTAAACGAACGAAGTCTTTGGATGTCGGAAAAGCGACGTAAAACGATTAATGATGCCCGGAGGTAGGGATTTTAGGAAAGAAAAGGAGGGGAACGAACATGACAATAAAAAACTCCCATGCGGACAGCAGGGGAGAACGGAGGGTTAAAACGGGACGTCCATCCTAGTTTTCAATACCGCCAAAAGGGAAGAAGGGGGTAGCATGGAAAGACGAAACATAAAATGTAGCAAGCAGAAATGGCCAATGTAAAAAGGGAAAGGTATGCGAGAAGAATGAAGGGAGAGGGGAACTGGGGGACTCACGGGTTGGGAGGGGTATTTGGGAAAAGACAAAATATACGGAAGGAATGGGAATGGGAAATGTAGTTAAGTACAAAAAGTGGGGGGCGGTAATGCAAGGGCTAAAGAATTTTCAGAGGGAGGGGGGGAAACTAAGGCCCTGTTCAAATCCCTAAAAATAAAAAAAAGGGGAAATGCCCGGGGAAAAAAATAAATTGCCACTGGACGGAGACGGAAACAATGCGGGGCATCCCAAACCTTTCGCATGTCCAAACCTGTTTATAGGTAAAAAATGAGGGCCGGAGAAAATCAAGGAGGAACTTTAAAAGTGGGGGTGGGAAGAAAATAAACAGAAATGAAAAAGGGATTGGTGTGAAAGAATGGGGAACATGGGCTGAAATGACATTGGGTGTGAAAGAATGGAAAACATGACGAAATGTACATGGTGGTGTGACAGAATAAGAACATGGCGAAATGTACAGTGTTGGGGTAAAAATGGGGAAAAGGGCTGAAATGTACAGTGTGCGGGTACAGAATGAAGAACATGGGCTGAAATGTCGGTTGGTGTGAAAGAATGGAGAACAGGCTGAAATGTACGTGTGCTGGTGTAAAGAAAGGGGAACAGGGGCGAAATTACAGTTGCGGTGACAGAATGAAAAACATGGGCTGAAATGACAGTGTTGGGGTACAGAATGAGAACATGGACTGAAATGTACAGTGTGCGGTGACAGAATAAGAAATGGATGAAATTACAGTGTGCTGGTGTGAAAGAATGAAGAACAGGGTGAAATGTACAGGGCTGGGGTGAAAAATGAAGAACATGGACGAAATGTACGTGTGCTGGGGACAGAATGAAGAACATGGGCTGAAATGTACAGTGTCTGTGGACAGAATAAGAACATGAGAAAATTAAATGTGGTGGAAAGAAATGGGGAACTGGACGAAAAAGTACAGTGTGCGGTGTGAAAGAATGAAAAATGGACTGAAATGACAGGTGCTGGGGTGACGAATGAAGAACATGGACTGAAATGACATGTGCTGGGTGAAGAAAAAACATGGGGCTGAAATGTACGGTGGGGTAAAAATGAAGAAAGGACGAAAAGTCAGTTGCTGGGGGAAAAAAAAGAAGAACATGGGGGAAAAAGAAGTGTGCGGTGGAAAGATGAAGAAAAGGGCTGAAATTACAGTGGTGGTGTGAAAGAAGAGAAAATGGGGGAAAGTACATTCTGGTGTAAAGAAAAAGAATGGACTAAATGTACAGTACTGGTGTGAAAAAGAAGAACAAGGGCTGAAATGTACAGTATGCTTTTGTGAAAGAATGAAAACAGGAGAAATGTACAAGAATGAAGAAATGGACGAAATTACAGTGGCGGGGGACAGAAGAAGCATCGACGAAATGTACATTTGCTGTGCAGAAAGAAGAACAGGACTGAATGTACGATGCTGGTGGAAAGAATGAAGAACATGGACTGAAATGTACATAAATGAAGAACATGGGCGAAGTAAAAAATTGGGGTGAAAGAAGGAACTAGACGAAATGACAGTGTGCGCGGCAAATAAAACATGGGCTGAAATGACAGTAGGGTTTGGGTGAAAGAAAAGGAGACCATGGACTGAAATTACAGTGTCTGCTGTACAGAATGAAGAACATGGCTGAAATGTACAGGTCAGGTGTGACAGAAGAAGAACAGACTGAAATTACGTGGCTGGTTACAGAATGCATGAAGAACAGGGGCAAAAATGTACGGGGTGGGGTTTACAAAAACAGAAGAACATGGACAAAAAAGTACAGTGTGCGGGTGAAGAATGCATGAAAACATGGCGAAATGTAATTGCGTGGACAGAACATGAAAACATGGACAAAAATGACTATCTGGTGTGACAGAATCAGAAAAACTGGACTGAAATGTACAAATGCTGGTGTCAGAATGCATAAAACATGGACAAAAATGTACAGTGGCGGGGTACAGAATGCATTAAGAACGGGCTGAAAGTCATGTGCGGTGACAAACATGAAGAAAAAGGGCAAAAATTAAAGTTTGCTGGGTGCACAATGATGAAGAAATGGCAAAAAAAGTAGTGTGCTGGGTGACAGAATCTGAAGAACAGGACTGAAAAAAACAGGTTGGGTGCAGAATTCATGAAAACGGAAAAAAATTCAGTTGCTGGTGTGACAGAATGCTGAAGAACTGGACAAAAATGTTCCCGGTGCTGGGTGACAGAATGCATGAAAACATGGGCAAAAATGTACAGTGCGGTGTGACAGAATGCTGAAGAAATGGAAAAAATGTACAGTATGCTGTGGACAGAAAGCATAAAAACAAAGGACAAAAATGACGAACTGGGGTGACAGAATGCTGAAAAACATGGCAAAAATGTACAGTTGGGTGGGGACAGAAAGCATGAAAACATGACAAAAATGACAGTATGTGTGTGACAGAATCTGAAGAACATGGGCAAAAATGACTGGCGGGGTACAGAAGCTGAAGAACATGGGCAAAAATTTACATATGCGGTTACGAACATGAAAACATGGATGAAAGTACAGTGTGCGGTGTGACAGAATCATGAAGAAACATGGACAAAAATGTACATATGCTGGTGGACGAATCAGAAGAACATGGGCGAAAAGACAGTGGCTAGTGTGACAGAAGATGAAGAAATGGGGCAAAAAGTACTGCTGGGTGACAGAAGCATGAAGAACAGGACGAAAAGTACAGTGTGCTGGTGACAGAATCATAGAAAATGGACAAAAAAGAAAATTGAGTGGGACAGAATGCATGAAGAACATGGCAAAAATTTACAGTGTCGGTGTGACAGAATCATGAAGAACATGGATGAAATGTACAGTTGGGTGTACAGAATCATGAAGAACATGGACAAAAATGTACAGTGTGCTGGTGGCAGAAAGCAGAAGAAAAAGGACAAAAATGTACGTTGCTGGTGGACAGAAACATGAAGAACATGGAAGAATGTACTATGCTGGTGTGACAGAAGCATGAAGAACAGGACAAAAATTACAGTTTGCTGGGTGACAGAAGGGTGAAGAACATGGACAAAAAATGTACAGTGTGCGGGGTGACAGAAGCATAAGAACATGGACAAAAATGTACATAAAGCGGGTGACAGAAAGCAGAAGAACAGGGCAAAAATGACATGTCTGGTGTGACAAATGCATGAAAAAGGACAAAATGTACAGTATCTGGTGTGACAGAATGCATGAAAACTGGACAAAAATGACAGTGTGCTGGGTGACAGAATGCTTTAAAAACATGGGCAAAAAAGACAGTGTGCGGTTTGGGCGAAAAGCAGAAAACAGGAAAAAATTACATGGGGTGTGACAATGCATGAAGAACAGGACAAAAATTGTGTGGGTGTGACGAAGCATGAAAAACAGACAAAAATGTACGTATCTTTTGACGAAGCAGAAGAACATGGGCAAAAATTTTTCAGGTCGGTGTGACAGAATGCTGAAAATGGACACAAATGTACAGTTGCTGGTTTACAGAATGCATGAAAACATGGACAAAAATGCAGTGTCTGGTGGACAGAATCATGAAGAAAATGGACAAAAAGTACAGTGGTGGTGTGACAGAATGCAAAAGAATGGACAAAAGTACAGGTGTGGTGTGACAGAATGCATGAAAAATGGACAAAAAAAAAAAACATGTGCTGTGTGACAGAAGCTGAAAACAGGACAAAAATGTACGTGTGGGTGTGACAGAAGATGAAGAACATGGAAAAAATGACATTGTGGGTGACGAATGCATGAAAACAGACAAAAAAAGTACAGGTGTGGGGTGACGAATGCATGAAAACATGGGCGAAAGTACAGGTGCTGGGTGACAGAAAACATGAAGAACAGGACAAAAATGTACAGTTCTGGGGTGAAAAATGCTGAAAAACGGGACGAAATGACATTTTGTGGGGACAAATGCAGAAGAACAGGGGGCAAAAGAAGTAAGCTGGGTACGAATGCATGAAGAACATGGACAAAAATGTACAGTGTGCTGGGGGACGAATGCATGAAAAAAGGACAAAAAGACAGTGTGCTGGGGTGCAGAAGCTAAAAAACTTGGGACAAAAAGACAGTGTGCTGGGGTGACAAATGCATGAAGAACTGGACCAAAAATGTACAGGGCTGGTGGCAGAATCATGAAGAACATGGGCAAAATGTACATGTGCGGGGTGACAGAATGCGAAGAACAGGACAAAAAAATACAGTTGTGGTGTGACAGAATGCATGAAGAACGGGCAAAAGTACAGTATGCTGGGTTACAGAAGCATGAAGAAATGGACGAAAAGTACAGTGTGCTGGGGACAGAATGCAGAAGAACATGACAGAAATTAAAAGTGGGTGGTGTGACAGAATGATGAAGAACATGGACTGAAATGACAGGGCTGGTGGACAGAATGCATGAAAAACATGGACAAAAAAAAACAGTATGCTGGTGTGACAGAAGCATAAGAAATGGGCAAAAATGTACAGTGTGCTGGTGTGACACAATGCATGAAGAACATGGGCAAAAAAATACAGTGGCGGTGGCAGAAATCATGAAGAAAATGGCAAAAATTACAGTGTTGGGGTGACAGAATCATGAAGAACATGGACAAAAAATGACAGTGTGCTGGTGGCAGAAAAATGAAGAAAGGACAAAAATTTACTTGGGGGGTGACAGAAGCATGAAGAAATGGACGGAAAAGTACATGTGTGAATTTACAGAAAGCAGAAGAACATGGGCAAAAATGTACGTAGTGGTGTGCGAAGCATGAAGAAAATGGGCTGAAATGTCAGTGTGCTGGTTGGGCGAAGCAAAAACATGACAAAAATGTACAATGCTGGGGTGACAAATGCATGAAGACAGGACAAAAAAAACATGTGCTGGTTGACAGAATGCATGAAGAACCTGGACAAAAATGACAGTGTGCTGTTTTTGACGAATGCATGAAGAAAATGGACAAAAATGTACAGGGTGGTGTGACAAATCAGAAAACATGGACAAAAATTACATGTGCGGTGTGACAAAAGCATGAAGAACATGGGGGCAAAAATGTACAGTGTGCGGTTGCAAATGCATGAAAAAACATGGGGAAAAATTTCAGTTGCTGGGGTGAAGAATGCATGAAGAACATGGACAAAAATGTACAATCGGTGTGACGAAAGCATGAAAAACGTGGACTGAAAGTACGTGTGCTGTGTGACGAAAGCATGAAGAACATGGACAAAATGTAAAATATGCTGGGTGACAGAATCATAAAACAGACAAAAATGTACATGGCGGGTGACAGAATCATGAAGAACGGACAAAAATGACAGTGTGCTGGGGACAGAAGATGAAAAACTTGGACAAAAATTTTCATGGCTTGGACAGAATGCAGAAGAACAGGACAAAAATGAAAAGTGTGCTGGGTGACAAATCATGAAAAACAAGGACAAAAAATACATGGCTGTGTGACAGAATGCATGAAGAACATGGGCAAAAAACATTTGGGTGTGACAGAATGCATGAAAAACATGGGCAAAAATGTACTATGGGGTGTGACAGAATGATGAAAAAAGGGGCGAAATGACAGTGTCTGGGGTGAAGAATGCATGAAAAACATGGACGAAATGTACAGGTGCTGGTGGACGAATGCTGAAAAAAATGGGACTGAAATTACAGTGTGGGTTTGACAGAAGCAGAAGAACATGGACAAAAATGTCGTGCGGGTGACGAATGCATGAAGAACATGGACAAAAAAGTACAGTGTGCTGTTTAACCCCATGCAGAAGAACATGGACAAAAATGTACAGGTGCTGGTGGCAGAAGCATGAAGAACAGGCAAAAATGTACAGTGTGCGGGTTTAAGAATGCAGAAGAACATGGACAAAAATGTAAGTGTGCTGGTGTGACAAAAGCATAAGAACAGGACAAAAAAGCAGTGTGCTGGGGTGACAGAAGCATGAAAAACATGGCGAAATGTACAGGGTTTTATGGACAGAATCATGGGAAAATGGACAAAAAGTACAGTATGTGTGTACGAAAGCATAAGAACGTGACGAAAAAGTCAGTGTGGGGGTGACGAAGCATGAAGAACATGGGCAAAAATGTACAGTGGTGGGGTGACAGAATGCTAAAAAACTGGACAAAAATGTACGTGTGCTGGGGACAAATCATGAAGAACATGGACAAAAATGTCAGTGTGCTGGTGTGACAGAATGCATGAAGAACAGGACAAAAAGTACAGGGGCTGTGTGAAGAATCATGAAGAACATGGACAAAAAGTACAGTTGCGGTGTGACAGAAAACATGAAGAAATGGGGCAAAAAGTCTGTTGGGTGACAGAAGCTAGAACTGACAAAAAAGTACAGTGTGCGTGGCGAATGCTGAAGAACATGGACAAAAATGTACATGTGTGGTGTGACAGAATGCTGAAAACATGGACAAAAATGTACAGTGTGCTGGTGGGACAGAATGCTGAAAACAGGACAAAAAAGTAAGTGTGCTGGTTCAAAGCATGAAGAAAATGGACAAAAAAGACAGTTGCGGATGTGCGAATGCATGAAGAACATGCAAAAAAGTCGTAGCTGGTGTGACAGAAGCATGAAAAAACAGGGCAAAAATGACATTGTGCTGGGTACAGAAGCATGAACATGAAAAAAATGTACATGTGGGTTACAGGAAAAAGAAGAACAGGACAAAATTGTACAGTTTGCTGGTGGACAGAATGCTGAAAAATGGGCAAAAAAGTACAGTGTGCTGGTGACGAAGCATGAAGAACAGGACAAAAAAATACAGGGCGGGGTTTACAGAAGCAAAGAACATGGGCAAAAAAATACAGTGTGCTGGGTGCAAATGCGAAAAACATGGGCTGGAATTTTCAGTGTGCTGTTTGGGAGAATGCAGAAGAACATGGACAAAAATTACAGTATGCTGGGGTGAAGAAGCAGAAAAACATGGACAAAAAATACAGGTGCTGGTGTGAAAACATGAAGAAAATGGGCAAAAATGACGTATCTGGGGGACAAACTGAAGAACATGGACAAAAATGACAGTGTGCGGGGACAGAATGCATAAAAACATGGCAAAAAAATTTCGTGTGTGGTGGGCAGAATGCATGAAGAAAATACAAAATTCAGTGGCTGTGTGACAGAAGCATGAAGAACATGGGCAAAAAAACAGGTGCTGGGGTTTACAGAATCATGAAGAACATGGGCAAAAATGTACAGTTGCCCTTTGGGCAGAATGCATGAAGAAAAAGACAAAAAAAACAGTGTGGCTGGGGTGACAGAATTCTGAAGAAAAGGACAAAATGACAGTATGCCGGGGGGACAGAATGAAAGAAGAACATGACAAAAAAATACGTTGCTGGGAAGAAGCAGAAAAACATGCTGAAATTACAGGGTGGGGGACAAAAACATGAAAAACAAACAAAAAAACAGAAAAAAAAGGGAAAAAAATCATGAAAAAACAAAAAAAAAGTACAGTATGCTGGTGGCAAAGCATGAAGAACAAGGGCAAAAAGAACAGTGTGCTGGTGGACAGAATGTAAAAAAATGGGCAAAAATGTACAGTGTGCTGGGGAAAAGAAGCGAAGAACATGGGCAAAAATGACAGTTGCTGGTAGAAAATGCATGAAGAACAGGACAAAAAGTACGTTTGTGGTGGACAAAGCATAAGAACCGGACAAAATGTACAGTGTGTGGGTGACGAATCAGAAGAAAATGGGCAAAAAAGACAGTGTCGGGTGACAAATGATGAAAACAGGAAAAAAACAGGGCTGGTGTGACAGAATGCAAAGAAACCTGGACAAAAGACATGTGCGGTGTGACAGAAGCAAAAAAACAAAAAAGTACGTGTGCTGGTGTGACAGAAAGCATGAAGAACAGGCAAAAATTTTCAGTATCGGTGGAAAAAATATGAAGAACATGCAAAAATGTACAGTGTCTGGTGTACAGAATGCTGAAGAACAGGACAAAAATTACAGTATGGGTTGACAGAATGCAGAACATGGACAAAAATTACAGTGGTGGGGACAGAAGCATGAAAAACAGGACAAAAAATGTCAGTGGCTGGGGTACAGAATGCAGAAGAACATGGAAAAAAGTCATGTGCTGGGGTTTCGAAGCTGAAGAACATGACAAAATGTAAGTGTTGGTGTGACAGAATCATGAAGAACTGGGCAAAAAGTAAGGGGCTGGTGTGACAGAATGCAGAAAACAGGGCGAAATGTACAGTGTCTGGGGGGAAGAATGCATAAAGAACATGGAAAAATGTACAGTAGCGGGTGACAGAATGCAGAAGAACAGGACGAAATGTACAGGTGCGGTGAAGAAGCAAAGAAAAACAGACAAAAGTACATTGGGGTGACAGAATGCATGAAAACTGACAAAAATTACGTGGCGGTGACAGAAAGATGAAGAACAGGGCAAAAAGGGACAGTGTGTGGGTACAGAATGCATGAAGAACTGGGCCAAAATGTCAGTGTGCTGGTGGACAGAAGATAAGAAAAAGGCAAAAATGAATTGCTGGTGTACAAAGCATGAAGAACAAGGACAAAAAAAGTCGTGGCTGGTTTGACAGAAAACGTGAAGAACATGGACAAAAATTACATGTGCTGGTGTGACAGAATGCATGAAGAACAGGACAAAATGTACAGATGCGGGTGACAGAAAGCAGAAGAAAATGGACAAAATTACAGTTGGGTGGTGTGACAAAGCGAAGAACATGGGCAAAAATGTACGTGTGCTGGTGACAAATGCATAAGAAAATGGGCAAAATGTACAGTGTGCTGGTGTGACAGAATGATAAAAAACATGGGCAAAAATTACAGAGCTGGTGTACAGAATGCATGAAGAACATGGACAAAAAAAGTAATGGCTGGTGGACAGAAGCATGAAGAACATGGACAAAAATGTACAGTGGGTGGTGTGACAGAACATGAAGAAACAGGACAAAAATGAAAATGTGGGTGTGACAGAATGCATGAAGAACAGGGCAAAAATGAAGTGTGTGTGGACAGAATGCAGAAAAAGGACAAAAAAGTCAGTTGTGGTGTGACCAGAAGCATAAGAACAGGACAAAAATTCAGGTGGGTGACAGAATGCATAAGAACATGGCCCAAAAAAGTACATTGCTGGTGGACAGAATGCAGAAGAACTGGACAAAAAAGAAGTGTTCTGGTGGACAGAATCATGAAGAAAATGGAAAAAAAAGTACAGTGTGCGGGTGACAGAATGCATGAAAACATGGACAAAAAGACAGTGTGCTGGTGGACAGAATGCATGAAAAAAAGACTGAAAACATGGCTGGTGTACAGAATGCTAAGAACATGGACAAAATTACAGTGGCTGGGGACAGAATGCATGAAAACAGGGCAAAAATGAAAAGGTGTGTGTGACAGAATGCATGAAGAAAAAAGGAAAAAATTAAAAGTATGCGTTGACAGAATGCATGAAGAACTGGACAAAATGAAAATGTGCTGGGGGAAAAAAAATGCAGAAAACAGGACAAAATGTCATTTTGTGGGGTACAGAAGCAAAGAACAGGACAAAAAAGACATGTGGGTGTGACGAATGCATGAAGAAAATGGACAAAAATGTAACAGTGGCTGGTGGACAGAATGCAGAAAAACTGGACAAAAAGCACGTGTGTGGTGTGACAGAATCATGAAGAACATGGGCAAAAATGTAAAAGTGGCTGGTTACAAAGCATAAAAACTGGGCAAAAAAATTTCATGCTGGTGGACAGAATCATGAAAACGGACAAAAATGTACAGTATGCTGGTGGCGAAGCATGAAGAACATGGAAAAAAAATGTCAGTGCGGGGGACAGAATCTGAAGAAATGGGCGAAAATGTCAGTGTCGGGTGAAAAGAATGCTGAAAAAATGGCAAAAAAGTAAGTGGCTGGGGGGACGAAAAAATAAGAACAGGACAAAAATGTACATGGCTGGTTGACAGAAATGCTGAAGCAGGACTGAAATTAAATATCTGGGGTGACAGAATGCCTGAAGAACAGGGCAAAAAGTAACCCCCCCCCCCCCCCTCGGGGTGACAAAGCATGAAGAACAGGACAAAAATTACGTGTGCTGGTTGGCCGAAAGCAAAGAAAAGGGCAAAAAATTTCAGTGGTGGTTGACGAACAGAAAACAGGACAAAAATGTACATGTGCGGGTACAGAATGCATGAAAACATGGACAAAAATTACATGTGCTGGTGTACAGAATGCTGAAAAAACATGGACAAAAAGTACAGTGTGTGGTGGACAGAAGCAGAAAAACGGACAAAAAAAGTACATGTGCGGTGTGACAAATGCATGAAGAACATTGGGGAAATGTACATGTGCGGTGTACAGAATGCAAAGAACATGGACAAAAATGACAGTATGCTGGTTACAGAATGCATGAAGAACTTTACTGAAATGTACAGTTTGGCGGGGTGACAGAATGATGAAGAACAGGACAAAATGAAAAGTAGCTGTTGCAGAAAGATGAAAAACATGGACAAAAATTACATGTTGGGGGAAAAGAATGCATGAAGAAAAGGGCAAAAATGACATGGCGTGGCAAATGCAGAAAAATTGGGCAAAAATTTCAGGTGCGGGGTGACAGAATGCAGAAGAACATGGACAAAATGTACAGGTGGGTGACAGAAGGAAAACATGGACAAAAATGTACAGTGTGCGGGTGACGAATGCATGAAGAACAGGCAAAATGTACAGGTTTCGGTGGACAGAAAAGCATGAAGAACATGGACAAAAATGTACGAGCTGGTTGACAGAATGCATGAAGAAAATGGACTGAAATGACATGTCTGTGTGAAAATTTTCTGAAGAACATGGACAAAATGTACGGTCTGGGGTGACGAATGCATGAAAAGCTAAATGTACATGGCTGGGTACAGAATGCATAAGAACATGGACAAAAATGACAGATGGTGTGCAGAAAAGCATGAAGAACAGGACAAAAATGTACAGTGTGCTGTTTTTGGGCACAAGCATAAGAACATGGACAAAAATGTACGTGGCGGGTGACAGAATCATGAAGAACATGGACAAAAAAGACATGTGCGGTGTGCAGAATGTAAGAAAAATGGACAAAAAATTTACAGGGCTGGGGTGACAAATCATGAAGAACATGGACAAAAAGACAGTGGTGGGGTGACAAAAACTGAAGAACTGGACTGAAATGTACATGTGCGAGTGACGAATGCATGAAGAACATGGACAAAAAAGTACAGTAGCTGGTGTGACCAAAGCATGAAGAACGTGGGCAGAAATGTACAGTTGCGGTGTGACAGAAGCATGAAAACAGGACAAAAAAGTACATTGCGGGTGACAGAATGCATGAAGAACATTGACAAAAAATGTAAGTGTGCCTTTGGGGTGCAGAATCATAAGAAAATGGACAAAAAAAGTACATGGTGGGTGACGAATGCAGAAGAACATGGACAAAATGTACAGTGTGTGTGCCCGAAGCATGAGAACATGGGGCAAAAAAGTACAGTTGCGGTGTGACGAAGCATGAAAACAGACAAAAATGTACAGTGGCGGTGTGACAAATCGAAAACATGGGCTGAATGTACAGGTGCTGGGTGACAGAATGCATGAAGAAAATGGACAAAAAAGTACAGTATCTGGTGTAAGAATGCATGAAGAACGTGGAAAATGACAATGTGCTGGTGGACAGAATGCATGAGAACAGGGCAAAAAGACAGATGCTGTGTGCAGAATGATAAGAACATGGACAAAAAATGACAGTTGCTGGTGTGAAGAAAGCATTAAAAACTGACAAAAATGTACAGTGTGTGGGTGAAGAATGTGAAACTTGGACAAAAATGACATGTGTGGTTGACAAATCATGAAAAACAGACAAAAAAATAAATGTGCGGTGGACAGAAGCTAAGAACGGACAAAAATGACATGTGCTGGTGGACAGAATGCAGAAAAACGGACAAAAAATTTCAGGTGCGGTGGAAAAGAATGCGAAGAAAATGGACAAAAATACAGTAAGCGGGTGACAGAATCATGAAGAACATGGGCTGAAAAACAGGGGCGGGTACAAATCATGAAAACATGACAGAAAGTACATGTTGGGGTGACAGAAACATGAAAAACAGACGAAAGTACAGGTGTTGGGGTGCCAGAAAGCATGAAAACAGGACAAAAAAGTACAGTAGCTGGGTGGGCCGAATGCATGGGGAAAACATGGACAAAAATGTACAGGGGTTGGTGGCACAAAGATAAAACAGGACAAAAAATGTACGTGTGGGGTGACAGAATGCATGAAGAACATGGACAAAAAAGTACAGTGTGCTGGGGTGACAGAATGCAGAAAACATGGACAAAAGTACAGTGTGCTGGTTGGGCAGAAAGCAGGAAAACAAGGACAAAAAGTACAGTGTGCGGGTACGAAGCTGAAGAACTGGGGCTGAAATGTACATGGCTATGTGACAGAATGCAGAAGAACAGGACAAAAATGTACAGTATGTGGTGTGACAGAAGATGAAGAACGTGGCTGAAAAAACATTGCTGGTGTGACAAAGCATGAAGAAAATGGAAAAAAAAACAGGTCTGGGGGACAAATGCAAAAACAGGAAAAAAGTACAGTGTGCTGGGTGACAGAATCATGAAGAAAAAGACAAAAAGTACAGTTCTGGTGACAAAGCAGAAAACATGACAAAAAATTTCAGTGCTGGGGTACAGAAGATGAAAAAAATGGACAAAAAAGACATGTGCGGTGGACAGAAGCATGAAAAACATGGACAAAAATGTAAATGGCTGGGGGACAGAATGCAAAGAACATGGAAAAAAATTACAGTGGGGTGGACAGAATCATGAAGAAAAGGACAAAAATGTACAGGTGCTGGGTGACAGAATGCTGAAAAACAGGACAAAAATGACGTGTGCTGTGTACAGAATGCAAGAACAGGACAAAAAAAATACTTGCTGGGGTGCAGAATGCAAAAAACATGGGGCAAAATGACATGTGCGGATGTGACAGAAGCAGAAGAACATGGGAAAAAATTTCATATGCTGGTGTGACAGAATGCATGAAAACATTCAAAAATTACTTTGGGGGGTGCAGAAGTGAACAGGGCAAAATGTACATTGTGCGGGGACAGAATGCATGAAAAAACATGGGCAAAATTTTACAGTGGCTGGTGGACAGAATGCATGAAGAAAATGGGCAAAATGTACATGTGCGGGGTGACAGAATGCCGAAGAACAAGGACAAAAATGAAAAGTGTGTGGTGTGAAAAGAATGCAAAGAAAGGACAAAAAGTCAGGGCGGTGTGAAAAAAACATAAAACATGGACTGGAAGTACATGTGCGGGGTGACAGAATGCCCGAAGACAAGACAAAAAAATTTTCATATGCTGGGGACGAAAACAAAAAGAACAGACGAAATACAGGGGCGGTGTGACGAAAGCAAAAAAGAACATGGACAAAAAGACATAGGGTTTCAAAGGCAGGAATTTGGGGCAAAAAATTAAGGGGGGGACGCCCTGGGCAGGACAAAACGTGTGCTGGTGGACAAATGCAGAAGAACAGACAAAATTTCCCGTGCTGGGGACAGAAGCATAAGAACATGGGCAAAAAAGTACGTGTGCGGGTGCAGAAAGCATGAAAAAAAAATGGGCAAAAAGACAGGTGCCCGGGGACAGAATGCATGAAGAACATGGGCAAAAATTACTGTGCTGGGGACAGAAGCTGAAGAACAGGACAGAATTACAGTATCCGGTGGACGAATGCTGAAGAACAGGACAAAAAAGACGTGGCTGGTGTGACAGAATGCATGAAAACAGGACGAAATGTACAGTGGCGGTGTGACAGAAACAGAAGAACATGACAAAAAAAGACATTCTGGTGTGACGAACAGAAAAACAGGGCAAAAATGTACATAGCTGGGGGACGAATGCAGAAAACATGGGCAAAAAATTCTGTGCTGGGTGAAGAATGCGAAGAAAAATGGACAAAAAGTCTGGTGGGGTGACAGAATGCTGAAGAAAAGGACAAAAATGACAGTGGCTGGTATGACGAAGCGAAGAAAATGGACAAAAAATTCAGTTTTCGGGGGACAGAAAGCATGAAGAACATGGAAAAAAATGTACAGGGCGGTGGACAGAATGCAGAAGAACTGGACAAAAATGTCAGTGTGGTGTAAAGAATCAGAAAACATGGCAAAAAAAGTACAGGGCTGGGTGACAAATGCTGAAAAAACATGGACAAAAATGTACAGTGTCTGTTGTACAGAATGCATAAGAACAGGACAAAAAGTACAGTGTGCGGGGGCAGAATGCATGAAAAACTTGCAAAATGTACATATCTGGTGTGACAGAATGCATGAAGAAAATGGGCAAAAATTACATGGCGGGGAAGAATGCATGAAGAACTGCAAAAAAGTACATATGCGGGTGACAGAAAGTGAACATGGACAAAAAGTACAGTGTGCTGGGGTACAGAATCGAAAACGGAAAAAAAATGACATGTGCTGGTGGACAGAAAACATGAAGAACATGGACAAAAATGTACAGTGTGCTGGTGTGACAGAATGCGAAGAACAGGACAAAAAAGTACAGGGCTGGGGTTTACAGAAAGCAGAAAAACAAGGACAAAAAGTACATGTGCGGTGTGACAGAATCATAAGAAAAGGACGAAAATTTCAGTGTGCTGGTGTACAGAATGCATAAAAAACATGACAAAAAGTACGTAGCTGGGGGTGACAGAATGCATGAAAAACTGGATGAAATGTACGTGTGCTGGTGACAGAATGCAGAAAGAAAATGGACAAAAAAGTACAGTAATGGTGTTTACAGAATGCATGAAAAACATGGAAAAAATGTACATTCTGGTGTGACAGAATCATGAAGAACTTGGGCAAAAAGTACCGTGGTTTGGGGTAAAAATGCAGAAAACATGGGCAAAAAAGTACATGGGGTGGTGGACAGAAGCTAAAAACATGGACAAAAATGTACAGTGTGCTGGGGTGACAGAATGCAGAAGAACTGGACAAAAATGTACTGTTGGTGGACAGAATGCGTGAAAAAACATGGACAAAATGTACAGTGTGTGGTGTGACAGAATGCAGAAGAACATGGACAGAAATGACAATGCGGGGGTGACAGAATGCATGAAGAACGGGGCAGAAATTACAGTGTGCTGGGTGACGAATGCATGAAAAACATGGACAAAAATGACAGGTGCGGTGTGACAGATGCATGAAGAACATGGGCAAAATTACATGTGTGGTGTGACAAATATGAAGAACAGGGCAAAAAAGTACAGTAGGGGGTGACAGAATGCATGAAGAACATGGAAAAAAAGTACATGTGCTGGGGTACAGAAGCCCTGAAGAACAGGGCAAAAAGGGACAGTGTGCTGGTGTGACAGAATGCTGAAGAACATGGGCAAAAAAAGTACGGTGCTGGTGTGCAGAAGCAGAAGAACGGGCAAAAAGTACAGTTGCTGGGTTTTCAGAAGCAGAAAACATGGACAAAAATGTGCATGTGCTGGTGTGCAAATGCATGAAAACATGGACAAAAAAGTCAGTTTCTGGGGTGCGAATGCAGAAGAAAATGGGCAAAAAAAGTCAGGTGCTGGTGTACGAAGCATGAAGAAAAAGGACAAAAAAATTTTCTGGCTGGGACAGAACTGAAAAAAAATGGCAAAAATGTACAGTTTTTGTTGGGGGACAGAAGCATGAAAACATGGACAAAAAAGTACAGTGGCTGGTTGGGGCAGAATGCATGAAGAACATGGACTGAAAGACAGGTGTGGGGTGACAGAATGCAGAAGAACATGGACAAAAATTTACATGTCGGGTGACAGAATGCATAAGAACATGGACAAAAATGTACAGTGTGCCGTGTGACAAAAAGCATGAAAAACATGGACAAAAAAGTCAGTATGGGGTGACAGAATGCATGAAGAACAGGACAAAAATGACGTTGGGGTGGGTGACGAATGCAGAAAAAGGACAAAAATGTACATACTGGGTGAAGAAGCTGAAGAACATGGGGCAAAAATGACAGTGGCGGGGTTTAAGAAAGAAGAACAGGGGGAAAAAGACGTGGCGGTTGACAGAATGCCCGAAGAACATGGACAAAAATGCACAGTGTGCTGGTTGAAAAACTAAGAACATGGGCAAAAAATTTCAGGGCTGTTGACAAAAGCTGAAGAAAAAGGCAAAAATGACAGGTGCTGGTGTGGACAGAATCATGAAGAAAGGACAAAAAAAGTAAGAACTGGGGACAGAATGCATGAAGAACATGGAAAAAATGTACAGTTGCGGTGTGACAGAATGCATGAAAACAGGACTGAAATGTACATTGCGGGTGACAAATGCTGAAAAACATGGACAAAAAAGTACAGGGCGGGGTACAGAAGCATGAAAACATGGGCAAAAATGTACAGGTGCTGGTGTGACAGAATGCATGAAGAACTGGACTGAAAAGTACAGTAGGGTGTGACAGAATGCATGAAGAACTGGGCAAAAAAGTACAGTGGTGCTGTGACAGAATGCAAAAAAACATGGGCGAAAGTACAGTGTGCTGGTGTGACAGAATGCATGAAGAACATGGACAAAAATGTACAGTGTGCTGGGTGACAGAATGCATGAAGAACAGGACAAAAAATTTTCATGTGCGGTGTACAGAATCATGAAAAACATGGGGCAAAAAAAGTACGGTGCTGGTTGACGAAGCAGAAGAACTGGGCACAAATGTACAGTATGCGGTGGACAGAATGCTGGAACATGGACAAAAAGTACATGGCGGTGTGACGAATCATAAGAACATGGACAAAAATGACAGTGTGGGTGTGACAGAAAGCATGAAGAACAGGACAAAAATGTACATGGTGGTGTGACGAATGCATGAAAAACATGGGCAAAAATGACAGTGTGTGGTGGCAAATCATGAAGAAAATGGACAAAAAAGTACAGGTGCTGGTGACGAAGCATGAAAAACTGGGCAAAAAAAGTACATGGTGGTTGACAGAATGCATGAAAACATGGGCGAAATTTACAGTGTGGTGTGACAGAATCCTGAAAAACATGGACAAAAAAATTCAGTGTGCGTGTGACAGAATGCAAGAAAAACTGGACAAAATGTCATGTGCTGGGTACAGAAAAGCATGAAGAAAATGGACAAAAATTCGGTGCTGGGGTGAAGAATCAGAAGAACTGGGCACAAATGTACATATCGGTTGAAAGAACATGGGGAACTGGACAAAAGTACATGTCTGGTGTTCAGAAGCGAAAACATGGACAAAAAAGCAGTGTCTGGGTGACAGAAGATGAAGAACAGGGAAAAAAAAAACAGTGTCGGGATGACAGAAAAGCAAAGAACAGGCAAAAGTACAGGGGGGTGACAGAATGCATGAAGAACATGGAAAAAAATGTCATAGCTGTGTGACAGAAGGCTGAAGAACAGGACAAAAAAGACATGTGCTGGTGTGACAGAAGGCTGAAGAAAATGGACAAAAATGACTATCTGGGGACAAAGGCATGAAAACTGGACGAAAGTACAGTGGGCGGTGTGACAGAATGCAGGAGTAGCAAAAGGAAAGGATGTTTTTTAAAAAAGGTTATGAGAACACCAAAAAACCACGTGATGGGAAACCGGGGGAAAAAGGGGGTATTCATAAAAATTAAAACGGGACTACCTGAAAAGTACATTTTGGGGATCAGAGTAATTTTTTACGGGCCGTGTTTAATTTTAAAACAAAATTGTAAAAACAGTCGCCCGTGAGAAACGAAACCGCTGGGTCAAAATTTAAAAATTTGAAGGTTTCTTTCATCAACGTGATCACCAAAAGGTTGCTTCAGGAACCCCACCCCCACCCTTTCCCCTCAATGCCCACCCCCACCCTTTCCCCTCAATGCCCACACCAACTCCATTAAATGGTAAGTCAGGGTAAAACACCCAGGTCAGGAACCCCACCCCCACCCTTTCCCCTCAATGCCCACACCAACTCCATTGAATGGTAAGTCAGGGTAAAGCGCACAGGTCAGGAACCCCACCCCCACCCTTTCCCCTCAATGCCCACACCAACTCCATTAAATGGTAAGTCAGGGTAAAGCACCCAGGCCGATGTAAGACGAGTTCACATGCGCCAGGGACTTCATGTATTGATGTATTGATGTTCTGATGGTATCGGTGCACTGTTGCATGTAAACCCTCTACCATCTCTCTCTCTTCCTTTCCCTCCTCCCCTACTCTCTCTGACCGGCCTTCCTGTTGCGGTCATCCCGTCTGCCCTACCACCTTGGTGTGTGTCGACGTCTGCCCTACCACCTTGGTATGTGTCGACGTCTGCCCTACCACCTTGGTGTGTGTCGACGTCTGCCCTACCACCTTGGTGTGTGTCGACGTCTGCCCTACCACCTTGGTGTGTGTCGACGTCTGCCCTACCACCTTGGTGTGTGTCGACGTCTGCCCTACCACCTTGGTGTGTGTCGACGTCTGCCCTACCACCTCGGTGTGTGTCGACGTCTGCCCTACCACCTCGGTGTGTGTCGACGTCTGCCCTACCACCTTGGTGTGTGGCGACGTCTGTCCTACCACCTTGGTGTGTTTCGACGTCTGCCCTACCACCTTGGTGTGTGTCGACGTCTGCCCTACCACCTTGGTGTGTGTCGACGTCTGCCCTACCACCTTGGTGTGTGTCGACGTCTGCCCTACCACCTCGGTGTGTGTCGACGCACAACCTGAATGTCACCTCACACCCAGCCCGGCTCGGCTGTCACTTCTCTGCACCGGGTCTATACTGAATCAGCTTACCACTTTTACGGATGCGCAAGAAATCTCAGCAACGAAATATTGTTGGATACTACCAGCGGTATCACAAAAGAAATCGCAGCAATGGAAGAACAAGAATTCTAAAAGCGGTATCACAAGCGAAGTGTTTCACGGAACGGCAACGAAATAACTTTGAGCTGCAGCTTGGTATCAGCCAGAGAGAGTGGGCAACACAGAGCATGAAGAACTCCGAAACAAAGGCTAGCTCAACCAGATGCAGAAACCCAGAAACAAAGGCTAACTCAACCAGATGCAGTAACCCAGAAACAAAGGCTAACTCAACCAGATGCAGAAACCCAGAAACAAAGGCTAACTCAACCAGATGCAGTAACCCAGAAACAAAGGCTAACTCAACCAGATGCAGAAACCCAGAAACAAAGGCTAACTCAACCAGATGCAGAAACCCAGAAACAAAGGCTAACTCAACCAGATGCAGAAACTCAGAAACAAAGGCTAACTCAACCAGATGCAGAAACCCAGAAACAAAGGCTAACTCAACCAGATGCAGTAACTTGGTCACCGTAAAACGAAAGGAAACGGTGAATAAGGGGGACCAATATGGCAGCCTGTTCACTGACCTATACCACAGAGAGCTAAACGGTGAATAAGGGGGCACCAATATGGCAGCCTGTTCACTGACCTACACAGGGAGCCAAATGGTAGTTGTTTCTTATGCAAAAATGTCACGCAAGAGGTGAACATAGCAGTAGAACGGAGAAAACGGTCAGGGCATTCTGTGCGTGTTTCGTGTGTGAGTGTGCGCGCGCGCGCGCGCGCGCGCGCGTGCGTGCGTGCGTGCGTGCGTGCGTGCGTGTGTGTGCGTGTGTGTGTGTGTGTGAGTGTGCATGTGTGTGTGTGTGTATGTGTACGTGTGTGCACGTACGCACGCCGCACGTATGTGTGCCATGAACTTCAGTATAAAAGGAAAGCGTCTTTTACAAACGGTAAACAAGAGACATCACCGGACTGTAGATGGCTGAATAGAAACGAAGGAAGGTCTTGCCAGGATATGTGGTGAAAAAAACAAAATCTTGGCATAGCGGCTCCACGATCACCAAGAGAAGAATGTTCGTGTGGTGAAAAAACAACAAAGTCCTGGCATAGCGGCTCCACGATCACCAAGAGAAGAATGTCCGTGTTTTGAGGACAAATGAATCATTCAAAGCTGAAAGCATTATCAGAAAGAAAACTGAGATGGCAATATCGGAGATGAGCACAGACAATGTCTGTTTCATACAGCTCGGGCAAACCACATAGAGCATTTCCAGGGCTGTCACTACATACCCCAAAACAAGCAAACAAAACGCAAGCAAACAAGTAAAACACAAACAAACGGACAACTAACAAAACGAAGAAGTCACTTCCGCCAAGGGAAAAGTCAGATGTACACACGGTGTCCAAGCACATTTCTTCAAAACACTGCCATGCTGCCGTCCTTCAGTCGGACACAACTAAGCCATGTTAAGTGAACCGATCACTCTAATCATTTCGCTCAGTTTTCTTTAAAAACCGATAAAAAGAATCTTTTTGAGATAATTCCAATGCAGCAAAGATACATGAAAATGTCTAATTAATGAAACGCACCGTAGACCGGACAGTACGTGCCTGTTCCAGAGGTTAAGCTCTCACTGCCTAGTCGCCAGAGTACAGGAAAGAACTTGCGGCTTACAAAGTGTATCAAGAACAAAAGAGACAATGTGTTTCCAGACCACAGGAAGATC
>JAFLJL010017200.1:2500-12500 GCA_018398815.1 Conus ventricosus | reverse complement strand
CCCCTCTTCCCTTCACCCTTCCCCACAATGGCCCCCCTTTTCCCCTTCACCCTTGCCCCACACATGGCCCCCTTTCCCCCTTCACTTCCCACACATGGACCCCTTTTCCCTTCACCTTGCCCCCACACAGGACCCTCTTCCTTCAGCCTTGCCCCGAAAAATGGCCCCCCTCTTCCCTTCGCCCCCCCCCCCACCCTGGCCCCCTTTTCCCTTCAGCTTCCCCACACATGGCCCCCCCTCTTCCCTTCAGCCTTCCCCCAACAGGGACCCCTTTCCTTCAGCGCCCCAACATGGCCCCTCTTCCCTTCAGTTTTCACACAAATGGACCCCTCTTCCCCGGCCCTTGCCCCCACCATGGCCCCTTCCTTCAGCCTTCCCCGCCATTGGACCCCCTTCCCTTCAGCCTTTACCAACATAAAAACCCCCCTCCCCTTCAGCCTTCCCACCCACAGGGACCCCTTCCCTTCACCGCCGCCACACAACCCCTCCCCCCTTCACCCTTTTTCCACACAGGGCCCCCCCTCTCCCTTCAGCCTTGCCCCACACATGGCCCCCTTTTCCCTTCACCCTTCCCACAGGGCCCCCCTCCCCCCTTAAACCCCTTCCAAAAAAGGGACCCCTCTTCCCCCCGCCTTGCCCCACACATGGACCCCTCTTCCCTTCACCTTGCCCCACACGGGACCCCCTCCCTTCAGCCTATCACCAAATGGACCCCCTCTTCCTCTTCATGCCTTGCCACCACACATGGACCCCTCTTCCCATTCACACATTGCACACACAGACCAACATTTGCAGCATACAGACACATCACACCACACAGACCACACTGTTCTACTGTCAAAAGAGGAACATTTTACTGTCAGATGACAAATGACCACCTACTGTCAAACGGAGTCTGGCCCCAGGAACCCTCTGTGCCAGCAGCCGGCCACCACATGACCCTCTTCCTTAACCTTGCCACCATGGACCCCTCGAGCTCTTTGCCGCACACGGCCCCTTCCTCAGCCTGCACCATGGACCCCTTTCCTTAGCTTGCCAACAAGGACCTTCCTCAGTTGGACAGCAGGACTCCTCTCCTCTGACCTAATCCACATTGGACCCCCTTTCCGTTCACTTGCCACAAACCATGGACCCCCTTCTTCCCTTGCAGCCTTGCCACACATGGACCCCTCTTCCTTCAGCCTTGCACACACATGACCCCTCTTCCCTTCAGCCTGGTCACCACACATGGACCCTCTTCCCTTCAGCTTTGACCACACATGGACCCTCTTCCCTTCAGCCTGTGCCACACATGACCCCTTCTTCCTTCAGCCTTGTCACCACACATGGACCCCTCTCTTCCCTTCAGCTTCCACACACATGGACACCCTTCTTCCCTTCAGCCTTGCCACAAACATGGACCCCTCTCCCTTCAGCCTTGCCACCACAATGGACCCCTCTTCCCTTCAGCCTTGCCACACATGGACCCCTCTTCCCTTCAGCCTTCACACACATGGACCCCTTTCCCTTCAGCCTTGCCACCACATGGACCCCTCTTCCCTTCAGCCTTGCCGCCACACATGGACCCTCTTCCCTTCAGCTCCCACACATGGACCCCTCTTCCCTTCAGCCTTGCGCCACACATGGAACCCTCTTCCTTCAGCCTTGCCCACACATGGACCCTCTTCCCTTCAGCCTTGCCACACATGGACCCCTCTTCCTTCAGCCTTGCCCACACATGGACCCCTCTTCCCTTCAGCCTTGCCACACACATGGACCCCTCTTCCCTCAGCCTTGCCCACACATGGACCCTCTTCCCTTCAGCCTTGCCACCACACATGGACCCCCTTTCCCTTCAGCCTTGCCCCAACATGGACCCCTCTTCTCCTTCAGCCTTGCACCACACATGGACCCTCTTCCCTTCAGCCTTGCCCACATGGACCCTCTTCCCTTCAGCCTTGGCCAACATGGACCCTCTTCCCTTCAGCCTTGCGCACACAATGGACCCTCTTCCCTTCAGCCTTGCAACCACACATGGACCCCTCTTCCCTTCAGCCTTGCCGCCACACATGGACCCCTCTTCCCTTCAGCTTTGCCACACATGGACCCCTCTTCCTTCAGCCTTGCGCCACACATGGACCCCTCTTCCTTCAGCCATTACCACACATGGACCCCTCTTCCTTCAGCCTTTCACCAACATGGACCCCTCTTCCCTTCAGCTTGCCCACACATGGACCCTCTTCCCTTCAGCCTTGCCACCACACATGGACCCCTCTTCCCTTCAGCCTTGCCCACACATGGACCCCTCTTCCTTCAGCTCTTATCACCACACATGGACCCTCTTCCCTTCAGCCTTGCCACACATGGACCCTCTTCCCTTCAGCCTTGCCACCACACATGGACCCTCTTTCCCCTTCAGCCTTGCCGCACACATGGACCCTCTTCCCATCAGCTTGACCACACATGGACCCTCTTCCCTTTACCTTGCCCACACATGGACCCCTCTTCCCTTCAGCCTTGCCGCACACATGGACCCCTCTTCCCTTCAGCCTTGCCACACATGGACCCCTCTTCCCTTCAGCTTGCCACACATGGACCCTCTTCCGTTCAGCCTTGCCACCACACATGGACCCCTCTTCCCTTCAGCTTGCCACACATGGACCCCTCTTCCCTTCAGTCCTTTCCCACACATGGACCCTCTTTCCCTTCAGCCTTGCCACACATGGACCCTCTTTCCCTTCAGCCTTGCCACCACTATGGATCCCTCTTCCCTTCAGCCTTGCCACACATGGATCCCTCTTCCTTCAGTCTTATGCACCACAATGGACCCTCTTCCCTTCAGCTTGCACCACACATGGACCCCTCTTCCCTTCAGCCTTGCCACACATGGACCCCTCTTCCCTTCAGCCTTGCCACCAACATGGACCCCTCTTCCCTTCAGCTTTCACCACACATGGACCCCTCTTCCCTTCAGCCTTTGCCACCACACATGGACCCCTCTTCCTTCAGCCTTGCCACAACATGGACCCCTCTTCCCTTCAGCCTTGCACCCACACATGGACCCCTCTTCCCTTCAGCCTTGCCACCACATGGACCCCTCTTCCCTTCAGCTTTGCCACACACATGGACCCCTCTTCCCTTCAGCCTTGTCGCCACACATGGCCCCCCCTCTTCCCTTCAGCCTTGCCACCACACATGGACCCCTCTTCCCTTCAGCTTTGCCACACATGGACCCCTCTTCCCTTCAGCCTTGCCACACACATGGACCCCTCTTCCTTCAGCCTTGCCACACATGGACCCCTCTTCCCTTCAGCCTTGCCACACATGGACCCCTCTTCCTTCAGCCTTTGCCACACATGGACCCCTCTTCCCTTCAGCCTTGCCCACACATGGACCCCTCTTCCCTTCAGCCTTGCCACACACATGGACCCCTCTTCCCTTCAGCCTTGCCCCACACATGGACCCCTCTTCCCTTCAGCCTTGCCACACATGGACCCCTCTTCCTTCAGCCTTGCCACACATGGACCCCTCTTCCCTTCAGCCTTGCCACACATGGACCCCTCTTCCTTCAGCCTTGCCACACATGGACCCCTCTCCCCTTCAGCCTTCCGCCACACATGACCCTCTTCCCTTCAGCCCTTGCCACACATGGACCCCTCTTCCCTTCAGCCTTGCCCACACATGGACCCCTCTTCCCTTCAGCCTTGCCACACATGGACCCTCTTCCCTTCAGCCTTGCCACACATGGACCCTCTTCCCTTCATCCTTGCCCCACACATGGACCCTCTTCCTTCAGCCTTGCCACACATGGGACCCCTCTTCCCTTCAGCCTTGCCACACATGGACCCCTCTTCCCTTCAGCTTGTCGCCACACATGGACCCCTCTTCCCTTCAGCCTTGCAACACACATGGATCCCTCTTCCCTTCAGCCTGCCCACATGGACCCTCTTCCCTTCAGCTTTGCCACAGATGGACCCTCTTCCTTCAGCCTTGCCACACATGACCACTTCCCTTCAGCTTGCACCACACATGGACCCTCTTCCCTTCAGCCTTTCCAACCACAATGGACCCCTCTTCCCTTCAGCCTTGCCGCCACACATGGAACCCCTCTTCCATCAGCCTTGCCACCACGGGACCCTCTTCCCTTCAGCTTCGCCACACATGGACCCCTCTTCCTTCAGCACTTGTACCACACATGGACCCCTGTTCCCTTCAGCCTTGCCCACATGGACCCCTCTTCCCTTCAGCTTGCACCACATGGACCCTCTTTCCCTTAGCCTTGCCCACACATGGACCCCTCTTCCTTCACCTTGCCACCACACATGGACCCCTCTTCCCTTCAGCTTGCCACACATGGACCCCTCTTCCCTTCAGCCTTTCCACACATGGACCCCTCTTCCCCTTCAGCCTTGCCACACATGGACCCTCTTCCCTTCAGCCTTGCCACCACCATGGACCCTCTTCCTTCAGCCTTGCCACACATGGATCCCCTCTTCCCTTCAGTCCTTGTCACCACACATGGATCCCTCTTCCCTTCAGCCTTGCCACACATGGACCCTCTTCCCTTCAGCCTTGCCAACATGGATCCCTCTTCCCTTCAGCCTTGCCCACACATGGACCCTCTTCCCTTCGCCTTTGCCACACATGGACCCTCTTCCCTTCAGCTTTGCCACACACATGGACCCCTCTTCCTTCAGCCTTGCGCACACATGGACCCCTCTTCCCTTCAGCCTTGCGCCACACATGGACCCCTTTCCCTTCAGCCTTGCCACCACACATGGACCCCTCTTCCCTCAGCCTTGCCACACACTGGACCCCTCTTCCTTCAGCCTTGCCACCACACATGGACCCCTCTTCCTTCAGCCTTGCCACCAACATGGACCCCTCTTCCCTTCAGCCTTGCCACACACATGGACCCTCTTCTCTTCAGCCTTGCCACACATGGACCCTCTTCCCTTCAGCCTTGCCACACATGGACCCCTCTTCCCTTCAGGCCTTGCCACACATGGACCCCTCTTCCCTTCAGCCTTGCCACACATGGACCCCTCTTCCCTTCAGCCTTGCCACACATGGACCCCTCTTCCCTTCAGCCTTGCCACACATGGACCCCTCTTCCTTCTAGCCTTGCCACACATGGACCCCTCTTCCCTTCAGCCTTGCGCCACACATGGACCCCTTTCCCTTCAGCCTTGCACCACACATGGACCCCTCTTCCCTCAGCCTTGCCACACATGGACCCCCTTCCCTTCAGCTCTTGCCACACATGGACCCCTCTCCTTCAGCCTTGCCACACAATGGACCCCTCTTCCTTCAGCCTTTCCGCCACACATGGACCCCTCTTCCCTTCAGCCTTTCCACCACACATGGACCCCTTCCCTTCAGCCTTGCTGCCACACATGGACCCCTTTCCTTCAGCCTTGCCCCACACATGGACCCGTCTCCTCAGCCTTGCCCACACATGGGCCCCTCTTCCCTTCAGCCTTGTCGCCACACATGACCACTCTTCCCTTGCAGCCTTGACCACACATGGACCCCTCTTCCCTTCAGCCTTGCCACCACACATGGACCCCTCTTCCCTTCAGCCTTGTCCGCCACACATGGACCCCTCTTTCCCTTCAGCCTTGCAACACACATGGACCCCTCTTCCCTTCAGCCTTGCCACCACACATGGACCCCTCGTCCCTTCAGCCTTGTCGCAACAATGGATCCCTCTTCCCTTCAGCCTTGCAACACACATGGACCCTCTTCCCTTCAGCCTTGCCACACATGGACCCCTCTTCCCTTCAGCTCTTGCACACATGGACCCCTCTCCCTTCAGCCTTGCCACACATGGACCCTCTTCCTTAGCCTTTGCCACACATGGACCCCCTTCCCTTCAGCCTTGCCACCACACATGGACCCCTCTCCCTTCAGCCTTGCGCCACACATGGACCTCTTCCTTCAGCCTTGCCCACACATGGACCCTCTTCCCTTCAGCCTTGTGCCACACACATGGACCCCTCTTCCCTTCAGCCTTTGCCACACATGGACCCCTCTTCCTTCAGCCTTGCCACACATGGACCCCTCTTCCCTTCAGGCCCTTGCCACACATGGACCCCTCTCCCTTCAGCCTTGCCACACATGGACCCCTCGTCCCTTCAGCCTTGCCACACATGGACCCCTCTTCCCTTCCCTTGCACCACACATGGACCCTCTTCCCTTCAGCCTTGCCACACATGGACCCCTCTTCCCTTCAGCCTTGCCGCCACACATGGACCCTCTTCCTTCAGCCTTGCACCACACATGGACCCTCTTCCCTTCAGCCTTGCCACACATGGACCCTCTTCCTTCAGCCTGTCACCACACTGGACCCCTTTCCCTTCAGCCATGCACCACACATGGACCCTCTTCCTTCAGCCTTGCAACCACACATGGACCCCTCTTCCCTTCAGCCTTGTGCCACACATGGACCCCTCTTCCCTTCAGCCTATGCCACACATGGACCCCTCTTCCCTTCAGCCTTGCAACCACACATGGATCCCTCTTCCCTTCAAGCCTTGCCACACATGGACCCCTCTTCCCTTCAGCTTGCCACACATGGACCCCTCTTCCCTTCAGCCTTGCACCAACACATGGACCCCTCTTCCCTTCAGCCTTGCCACACATGGACCCCTCTTCCCTTCAGCCTTTCCACCACACTGGACCCCTCTTCCCTTCAGCCTTTCCACCACACATGGACCCTCTTCCCTTCAGCCTTCCGCCACACATGGACCCTCTTCCCTTCAGCCTTGCCACCACACATGGACCCCTCTTCCCTTCAGCCTTGTCCCCACACATGGACCCTCTTCCCTTCAGCCTTGTCACCACACATGGACCCCTCTTCCCTTCAGCCTTGCCCACACATGGACCCCTCTTCCCTTCAGCCTTGCACCACACATGGACCCTCTTCCCTTCAGCCTTCAACCACACATGGACCCCTCTTCCCCTTCAGCTTGCCACCACACATGGACCCCCTCTTCCTTCAGCCTTGTCGCCACACATGGACCCCTCTTCCCTTCAGCCTTGCAACCACACATGGACCCCTCTTCCCTTCAGCCTTGCCACCACACATGGACCCCTCTTCCCTTCAGCCTTGCCACACATGGACCCCTCTTCCCTTCAGCCTTACACCACACATGGACCCTCTTCCCTTCAGCCTTGCCACACATGGACCCCTCTTCCCTTCAGCCTTGCGCACACATGGACCCCCCTCTTCCCTCATGCTTCTTGCCCCACACATGGACCCCTCTCTCCTTCAGCCTTTGCCACACATGGACCCCTCTTCCCTTCGCCTTGCCACCACACATGGACCCCTCTTCCCTTCAGCCTTGCCACACATGGACCCTCTTCCTTCAGCCTTGCCACACATGGACCCTCTTCCCTTCAGCCTTGCCACACATGGACCCCTCTTCCCTTCAGCCTTGCCTCACATGGACCCCTCTTCCCTTCAGCCTTGCCACCACACTGGCCCTCTTCCCTTCAGCCTTGCCACACATGGACCCCTCTTCCTTCAGCCTTTGCCACCACACATGGACCTCCTCCTTCCCTCTTACACCTTGCCACACATGGACCCCTCTTCCCTTCACCTTGCCACACATGGACCCCTCTTCCCTTCAGCCTTGCCTCCACACATGGACCCCTCTTCCCTTCAGCCTTGCACACACATGGACCCTCTTTCCCTTCAGCCTTGCCACACATGGACCCCTCTTCCCTTCAGCCTTGCCACCACACATGGACCCTTCTTCCTTCAGCTTGCCACACATGGACCCCTCTTCCTTCAGCCTTGCACCACACATGGACCCCTCTTCCTTCGTCTTGCCCACATGGACCCCTCTTCCCTTCAGCCTTGCCACACATGGACCCTCTTCCCTTCAGCCTTGCCACAACATGGACCCTCTTCCTCAGCCTTGCCACACATGGACCCCTCTTCCTTCAGCTTTGCCACACATGGACCCCTCTTCCCTTCGCTTGCCACACATGGACCCCTCTTTCCTTCAGCCTTGCCACACATGGACCCCTCTTCCTTCATCCTTGCCACACATGGAGCCCTCTTCCTTCAGCCTTGCCACACATGGACCCCTCTTCCCTTCAGCCTTGCCACACATGGACCCCTCTTCCCTTCACCCTTGCCACCAGACATGGACCCTCTTCCCTTCAGCCTTGCCACACATGGAACCCTCTTCCTTCAGCCTTTCCCACCACACATGGACTCCTCTTCCCTTCACCCTTGCCGCCACACATGGACCCCTCTTCCCTCAGCTTGTCGCCCACATGGAACCCCTTCCCTTCAGCCTTGCCACACACATGGGACCCTCTTCCCTTCAGCCTTGCCACCACACATGGACCCCTCTTCCCGTCAGCCTTGCCGCCACACATGGACCCCTCTTCCCTTCAGCCTTGCCACACATGGACCCCTCTTCCCTTCAGCCTTGCCGCCAACATGGACCCCTCTTCCCTTCAGCCTTGCCACCACACATGGACCCTCTTCCCTTCAGCCGTTGCCACCACACATGGACCCCTCTCCCTTCAGCTTGCCACACATGGACCCCTCTTCCCTTCAGCCTTGCCCACACATGGACCCCTCTTCCCTTCAGCCTTGCCACACACATGGACCCCTCTTCCCTTCAGCCTTGCCACACATGGACCCCTCTTCCCTTCAGCCTTGCCACACATGGACCCCTCTTCCCTTCAGCCTTGCCCACACATGGACCACCTCTTCCTCAGCCTTGCCACACATGGACCCCTCTTCCCTTCAGCCTTGCCACCACACATGGACCCCTCTTCCCTTCAGCCTTGCCACACATGGACCCCTCTTCCCTTCAGCCTTGCCACACATGGACCCCTCTTCCCTTCAGCCTTGCCGCCACACATGGTCCCCTCTTCTCCTTCAGCCTTGCCACCACACATGGACCCTCTTCCCTTCAGCCTTGCCGCCACACATGGTCCCCTCTTCTCTTCAGCCTTGCCACACATGGACCCCTCTTCCCTTCAGCCTTGCCCCACACATGGACCCCTCTTCCCTTCAGCCTTGCCACCACACATGGACCCCTCTTCCCTTCAGCCTTGCCGCCACACATGGACCTGCAGTCTAACCAAACAGTCTCTTTCCTTCGACTTCCACCATTTGATCAAAGCCAACACATCCATCATAACTGAATCCAGACTTGGATCTGGTGGCCCCTGACACAGACATCGACCGAGGACGACCCACAACCAGCAAGATCGAGCGCTACGACAAGTCCCACCTGGAGTTCATCAAGATGAGCGAAGGCAAGGAGACACGGAGCACTCAGAGCGTGCATAAAAAGGCGCCGTGATTTGCCTGAAATTGTCTGGTCCTTGGTTTTATCAGAGGAAGGTTCCATAAACAGGAAATTTGAACTGCCTCTACCTGGGGAGAGGGGAGTGTGTGTTGTGTGTGTGTGTGTGGGGGGAGGGGGGCTGCTTTTTCTTCATCCTACTACGTGTACACATTTTATAGATCTATGCAGCTACATTTCATACATAGTTTTAGGTCCTAGTTAATGGGACCGGTCAATTTTTTTTTTTACATCATACATATGTTATTTTTGTATAAGAGTTTAGAGTAATGAAATGTTGGACATTTTTGCCTCAGGCAGTCAAACTTACATGTTTTTCAGCCTTTCCACATGTAGGAATCTGCCTGCAAAGTTCATGTTTTATCCTTTCCCTTGATATACAACAAAAATGCTTATAATTTGTACTAAGACATGTGAAAGGTTTTTTTTTGTTTTTGTTTTTTAATGTGCGTTACAAAGGAGAGAATTCATTTGATGGCATAAATTATGTCAGGAAAGAATTCAAATGAATTCAAAAGCCTTCATAAGTTCAGTAAATGTTTCACAAGGCAGAAATCAGAAACACATTATGAAACATTAAGGTTAAATGTAAAGACAGGTTTAAAACAAGAAACAAGTGTTTAGTGTGTGTGGGTGGGGGGGGGGGGGGGGGGGGGGGGGGGGGGGGCGCACATGTGTGTGTG
>JAFLJL010017199.1:50000-69011 GCA_018398815.1 Conus ventricosus | reverse complement strand
GCTTTTTTTCCCCCACCTTCTTTATTCAAAAACCCTTTCACACAATGATACATTTCCTTGAATTCCATGTTTTAACAAAAAGGCCCAGCGTTTCCGTGAAACTGAATCGAAACTTTCTCAAAACCCAAAAAAAGCCACTAAGCTTCTTGTTGTTTACTAATTGTTTTTGAATTGCAGTAAAGACAAAAAAGTGATAAATAGTAAAAACCTTTTTTAAAATTCCTGCTTGATGTTCTCCTGTTTATTTTTCTGAGATCCCCATTCATGTAGTTATTATTAAAACAGAACTTTAGATTTTTACTACATACTTTCCCAAAAACGAAATACTCTATAATTGTTTACATCGTTTATTCCCCCCCTTTTTAAACGGGGTAAAATTATAATTTTTTTCCCATCCGGGTAAATCCGGTGTCAAAAAGATAATTAAAAAATTTTAACTAAAACCCTATAACAGTCGCACCGGAAGCTTAAAAAACTCCCAATGACCATCAGGTCCTGCATTTTTACCTTTTTTTTAATTTTCTTAAATAGTGTTACTTCCCCCCTCTGATATTGGTCTGTCATAAGCATTTTCTTCATTTTTATTGCATTGCAGTTCATGGACTTCAACGTCCTTATCCAAAAAGATTAGAAAAAGGGAAATCCCAATCCAAACTCACTTCCGCCCTCAACCAGTTTTTGGGCGAAATGACCTGGTTGGTATTTCCGTTCTTGAAAAGAAGACTTCAATAACCAAAAAAATAACGATTATCTACAAAAAACATACGTGTGGGGTTTACCCTTTTTCCAATACTAATTTTAAACTTTTCAGTTTTCATTTTTTGTTTAATCCTATTTTTTTTCGGGTGTTTTAATAACATCATTTTCCGCAAACATTCATCAAAATGCATCTCTGTCTTTCATGTAAAATAAACTACAGTTTTTAAAATGTTCTTAAATCTTTTAAAACCGAGTTTTTTTTCTGACTAAAATCCACACCTTATCCAATTTTCCCGGTTGAAACAGTTTCAAAAGTGTTTTCTTTTTAACTATGTCTTTTCCCCCGAACTATTTAATAAATAGTGTCTGCGTTCCTTCAAAACAGTCTATAAAACGTTCAAAACACTCCCTCATTTTTTGTAGGATAAACTAAAAATGTTATCTCTTCCATAAAACCTTTTTCTTTATCTTTGTTCCATTTAATGTTGGGAGAAAATCAAATATGATTAAAATTATAGCGATAAACTGTTTGTAATAGGTCTAGGCAAAATTGTTTTTTCCAAACCAGTCGCCCCCAAATCAATGAGCAATGAGGTTTTTGTCAAAAATTTAATGCTCCATGGTTTTTATGCAGAAAATTTTTTAAACTAATTCATTTTATTTTTTCAACTTCTGTCAAATTGTTCAGTATAAAAAACCTATAAAACCTAAAAGTGTAAATTTCCCCCAACGTTTTTAAGTTGTTTCTATTTAAGTCAACTGATTTTGGTTTTCTTTTTTGTTATAACCTTAAATCCTCACCCTTTTGAAAAACGACATGGTAATTTAAGACGTTTTAAACGTCTAAATTTTGCCCGCTAAAATTTTAAATTCCTTTTTAAGGTCGCAAACGCCCCAACCCATCCCTCTTCTTTAAAAACAGAAATTTTAAAAATTATTTTGAAGTGTCTCCAAATTTTTTTGCTTGAAAGAACTGTAATTTTGTAAAAAAAACTGTTTTTTTTCGTGGAGGATGCGTTTTTTTCCCTACGGCGTTATTTCAAAATTTTTTTCCCACTATTGTCTTGGCATAAACTTTCTGTAAAGGGCCAGAGTTGAATGTTTTAAAACTTTTTTGACGGCAAAAAAAAGTAAATGGGTTTATGAATCAATTTTTTTTCCCCATTCTAAATAGGTTCTGTGCCATTTGAGGTCAGGTTTTCGAACTATTTTATATTATACGGGCCAAACTTTATTTGCCCAGATTGCGCATTTGTTCTAGTTAGGAAACTTTTTGCTGTCCCCAACCTTTTTGCTTTTTAAAATCACCACTTTAGTACTCAAGCCATACAAAGCGCCTACTCCCATTGTTCAAAGCCGCAACGTCTGCAAGGTCTTTTAAATTCTAAAGTTATACCCAAAAGGGCCTAAGTAACCCGGGTTCTTCGGGCCCCACGCACATTTTTTTTAGAACAACTTTTTTTTTTAAAATTTCCCAAACAAGTCAGGTTATACTTTTTCACGAGTTTCCCTTTTTTTGTCGCAATTTTTAAATAAAAGATCCGACCCTCCCGCAAACTAATCTTTTAAAAACTGAAAATTTGGGGAATTGTTAATTTTCAAAATCCAATATGCAGCTTTCCCTGATGAAGAGCTCTTAAAACATTTGAGGCCTTCCCAAAAAGTTTTCTCAGTGCCAGCTCGCCAAATAACTGGTAATAAAATGAATCAAGATCGAGGGGATTTTCTCCCTCATAAGATTTTGTTGGGAAACCAAAATCAAAAAATTGTCCTGCAAACCCTAACATTTTACTGCCTTTATCAAAATAGAAACCTCCTTCTTCTTCAGGCTTGAATTTAACATTGTTTTTAGATTTGCTTTGTTAAGTTTGAGATAAGTAAAAGTTACTCATTGTTCTTTAGTGAAAAAAACCCGTAAACCCATCAGGTATTGTTAACTGGTAACTTTAGCCCCTGTTTTGTCAATTTTTAAAAACCTTTAAAATTCTCCTTTGGGTTTTGCTTATATTAAACCAAACGATTTTGAAAATTTTCAGGAGCACACCGTTTTGCCCGCAATTGTTATCATAGCATTTCTAAAACAAAGGGACGGTTTTGGGTTGTTTTTGTTAAAAACTTTTTAAACGAAAAAAAAAAGAGGCTTTTAAATTACTGATGAAAAAAATTCTGCGGCCGCACTACAATCTTTAAAAAAATAACCCTGACACCCCGACATTTCTGGCCCCAACTGACACCTTTTCAAGTAAAGGGAGTATCCCCTTTAAGCAGAATTTTAACCCCCCAATTAAAAAACCATCGCAAAAGTGTGGTTCAGCATCCGATCAGTTTACCAAAAACCATTAAACTTGGCTGTGTTTTTGTGCATCAACGGGGTGTGGATGTCTAGGACATTTAAATATCCTGATCCTTTTGGGGAGGCATGTATAGATTTCATTTCTATTAAAACCCAATATTTTGACTGAACTGCAGCGCCATTCCCAAAAAGACAAACCGTTAATCCATTAAAAAAAGAATAGACTGAAGGCTTTTAAAAGGTCAACGAATTAAAATTTTAATTTAAAAGACTTTAGACAAAAGTCGTTTTAATCATGGCTTAGGCCCCTTTTTTTTGGGGGCTGCACAGAAAGTAAATATACTGGAATCCTCCTTCCAACTTTTTCTTCGGGCACAAGTTTCACCTCGGTCCATAGAGCAAGGCAAAAAACCATGGACAACATTTATTTTAGACACTTTGGGGCCCTAACTAAAGCGGGAATAGAACGAATAAACGACTCTTTTCGATTTAGTTTGGTTTTGCAGGTTCCAACACAAACGATCGGCAAACCGACCCTTTACGGTTTTGCCCAAAAAAATACTTAGCAAATTTAAGGACGCCATTAATTCTACAGTTGATTTCCCTTCAAGTTTAAAAAGGGTACCAAAATTTTTACTCGCAAGCGAAAGAGATTTTTGCTGGGGGCACGGGTTTATAAAGCGCTTCTGACCTCGGGCTCCGTGGGAACAAAATAAACTAAAAAAATGAAATCCTTTGCAGGCAATAAACAAAAGGGTCGGAAAAAAAAAAAAATTTCGAGCCGAAAATTGCGCATTAACCAAACAAATGCCCCCCCAAGAAAAATGCCCAATCCCCGGGGCCCAAACCCCAAAGGCCGTTGAAGACCCACTCTTTTCGCGATGACCATGAATATAAAAGACGCGCTTGTCTTGGATTAACGGGCCGGGGTTTTACTGGTCTTTATTTACAAAAATTTAAACCCCAAACAAAAGAGAACAAACCCCCATAAGTGCTGGCCCAAAAAAGCCAACACTTTGCTTGCAGTAGAAAAAAAGCCAGCTAACAACCCCCCCAAAAAACCCCGGAAAGAGCCCTATTTTTTACTGGCTAATTTTTTTTAAAAAACCCCCAAGATGATCAAGCTTTTTTTTCCCCATGATTTATCGGGCGGCGGGGGAGGCGATGGTGGGGAGGGGCTAGGCTTTGACACCGCCCCCTGTAATAGCCACACCCCTGTACTATTGCAAATCCCCAAGGGCCGTTAAACGCTTTCAATGGACTCCCTTTCTCTCAAACAGGTTCGTATCGTTCTGCTACGTTGGTCTTCACATAAAATTTTTTGGATATTTTTCTTATTTTTCCACTGAGTTTTGTAATTGTTCTCGGGTTTGTAACAACATTTTTGTCTGCCGATCCCTTTTTGTTTCAAATCTTTTAGTTTGGGGGGATTCTTTCTTAAATCAGGCCCAAGTTGGGGTCATCAGCCCCAAGAGTTTTTCTTTTCTCTTTTCTTTCTCATCTATTTCACCCGTTTTCTAAATTGTTTTTTAATTCGCCTTGATCTTTTCAAAGCATGATCAAGGGGCCCTATTTTCGCAGGGTAGCGGGAGTGTGTAACTTTAATCTGTTTCTTCTAAAAAACTGGTTTCTGCTTCTATTTCATTTTTAATTCGTCGCCGATTTATTTTTTTCTTTAAGTTCCAGTTTTGCATTTGGGTTTTCTGTCGGGAGTTTTTTTTTAGTGTGTTTTTTAGTTTAGCAAACCCTCCCCACTTTTTTGGGTTTTGAAAAGCCCAAAGGCGATTTTGTTTCGCTCAAAACCCCAGTCTTTTTCTAATTGACTCTTTTTTAAAAACTTTTTATGGGCGGGGTTTTTTGTAACTGAAAAAGTTGTTTGACGTTTTCACAAACAAATGATATCTTTTAATTCAAAATCATTTGGGGCTATAAATTCGGGAGGTTCGACCAAACTTTGTAAAAAAAATCTGGCCTTTTTTCTGTTTTCGCCGCTTGAGACGTTGAGCGATGTTGTATCAAAAGGATCATTTCACCAGTCGCCCCCGGACCCCAAAAAATAATCTTCTTTACCTTTAATTCCTGCCATGTTTTTAAATAATTAACTTTTTATTTTTCTTTATAAAAAAGCACAAAAAATATGCTCGATTCTTTTGGCCCGCATGAAAACTGAAAGAGCCCCTTTGGGGGAAGGGGAAAAAAACGAATTTTATGTCCAAAAAATCGTCTCTAATTTATGCAGATCAAATTCTTACGCAAATTTCCAGACCTAGGAGCAGATAGTGATTGTCCAGGCCTGCGCAAATTACTTTAAAATAGAACTCGAATCAGCAAAAAACCCCCAAAAGAAGTTTCCAGAATCTGGGACGGGCAACGTTAAAAAATTTCTATAAAAAATTTGGGGGGGAAAAAATATTTTTTTTACACAAGCAGACTATTTTTAACTTTTCGATCTTGGGTAACCGGGGAAAAAAGGGGGGATCTTGCGTTTAAGGAAAGAAAATGAAAAGCACTAAAACAAAATAGGCGCCGCAGATCCTAAAGACGGCAAAAAGTTGTATGTAAGTTATGCGATGGAAATCGCTTTTTTCCCTCCCCCGGTTTGAGTTTTAAGGCGCATGCGCCATACTTTCAAGGGGCAAAAAAAACAGATTTTCATATAACTAACTTTTTTAAAGAAAACAAACTTTATCAGTATCAGACCCCCCGAAGCAAAGTACAGCATTTCTGAAACTCGTTAGAGTTTGCGTTGTTAGCAACCCAATTTAGCGAGGGTGATTTAGCAACAAATCAGCAAAAATTTGCAATTTTACGAAGAGGATTCATCTAAACAATCCCCAAAACAGGGGAGACCAATGGAATTTTATTTTTTGTGCCGCGGCAAGATCTTTAAAAGGGAATTTTTTTGCTGTGTGAATTGAAGAACCTTTTTAAAAAAGAAGTGAAAAGTTTTTAATCTAAAATAAAGAAATACAAATTTCGAATTTAGGGTACCCTAACCAAATCACGAGCGGGGTTAAAAACCCACGCATTTTGATGAAATAAGAAAAAATTTTTTGGGGGGGGAGGGGGAAAACCAACGTGACCCTTTTGTCTAAAGATCACACCTTCACATGTTTTGACTTTTAGATTATTTAAAAAAAAAAAATACGGTTTTTAAGGATTGCCCAAATCGACAGGGAAATCATTGCATGGGGAAATGGAGAACTGTTAAAGACGGAATAAACATTTAAATTTATAAAAAAAAAGATGGGGAAAACCAGTTAACACATTTGTTTTTTAATATATATGGCAGCTGAATATTTAAGATAACAGATTAAAAATTTCAAACTAAAATTTTTTTATTTTAAAAAAGCATGTCTGTTCAGGTTTATCCAAATTCCTACCCCAGAGTTGCCAAAAGAAGAGATAGCCCCTGACAAAAAAAACCCTTTGTTAACCCAAAATTACACAAATGCACAAAACAAGGGACCTTTTAAAAACGCAAAACCAAACGAAGGTTTTTGCTGCCCTTTAAAGCTGAAAAATATTTAATACTGGAACATCAAAATTAAAAATGCTCTATCAGCAGAACAAGTTAGGCCTCTTAGCAACAGGGGGGTGCGCCGCACTTTCCTCAGGTTTTTCTTAGCTCTTGGGCCGTGTTTATTAGTGAGGGGCTGCTACAAAAAAATAAAAACAAAAAACCAAAAGCACACGCAGGTTCAACTAATAACACTAAACTTAGTTCGTTCGAACGACAATAATAAAGCGCTATTGACTCAAACATCACGGACGAAGAATTTAGCCGTTTACAGGCCGATTTGATGACTATAAAAGACAAAAGTTTGATCTTCAAAGAAAGGCGAGGGCAAGTTTTTCTCAACAGCCAGACGCCGAGCAGATAAAAAAGGAATGCTTAAAAAAGAAAACGAAACATTAAAACTCTGTTCTAAACAGCTCACATTAACAACGCCAAAAGGTGTTTATACTTTAGTTTATGAGTCCAAGCACAAAAAGACCGTTGATATTGATTCTGATTAATTATTTTTTTAATTTAAATAAATATTTTGAGTTAGAAAAGAAACTCAACATGGCTAAGACATAGAAGGACCAGACGAATTGTTTGAAGGAATGCTTGAGGGAGAGCGTTTATCAAGAGCACTGAATGATATTGATTTAGAAGTCATTGATCCAGCAAGCGTACGGGCAAGTGTTGCTCATGCTATTTCTCAAGTTCCGGGTAAACTAACATAGACCCGCCAGTTAAAGTAATGTTAGCTGTTTTAATCGACTATGTAACAATAAATGAAAAAAATCTAGAAGTCTGGGTCTCAACTAAACAGCAGACTATTCTTTCCTCTAATGACTTAACCCCCGGGTTGGGCAGACGAACTGCTTACACAGTTTGATGTGCCGCTGAAGAAGCCAAAATGAGAGGCTCTGGTTGGTCATGAGGCGAAGTCCTAGAGATTAGATTAAAACAGGCTAAGTATGCGCCGATTGTAGGCAGGGCTTACATTCCACTACCTCCAGCATTGGTAGCGAAAAGAGCAGTTCTAAACATAAAGAATACAGACAACAAATGTTTTATGTGGTGCGTTCTCGCAAGGCTGCATTATATCCGCAAAAACGCAGAGAGAGTGTCTAACTATCACCCGTACATCAATGTTTCTTAACTTTAGTGGGGTGTCCTTTCCTGTTAGTGTAGACCAAATTGATCAGTTTGAAGAACAAAACAAACCAATAACTGCCCAATATCTACACAGGGGATGAGGAAACAAATCTACAGCCGATTAAAGTGTCCAAGAACAGTCCAACGATTGGCGAGCCAGACAAAAATCATGTTGACTTACTACTGATGCTTTCACCAGCGGGCTGCCACATTACACATTGATACGAACAATGAGTAAACTAATGCAGCATACTTCAAAAGATGGGCACAAACAAGAATTCTGCAGAAAATGTTTAACAAGAATGCCACCTGTTCAAGCCGCAAGCGAACATAAGAAACATTGTATCGGCCCAGTTGACTGTAATACAGAACTAATTACGCCCCACCTGGATCTAAAGTTAGTTTTAAGAACTGGAAAAAACTGCAAAATTCTCCATATGTTGTTTACGCAGACTTCGAGTCGCTTATTGTTCCTTATGAAGGGCCAGCGCCACAAAAACTTCGAAAAAAGATCTTAATGAGTAATCATCAGATTTGTTCATTTGCTTTCATTGTTGTTAGGTCGGATGGCGCTCATTCAACGCCAGAATTATACAGAGGACCAGATGCGGCTAGAAGATTTTTACAGCGCATGCAGCAAGTGCGTAATGATTGTTCTAATAATCTGAATTTATCTGAAATCATGATGACGCCAGAAGACCAACAACAGTATGCCTCAGCCACTCACTGTTGGATTTGTGGTTTAGGCCTCTCATCAGATGCGGCGAATCCAACAGTAAGAGACCATGATCACATTAGTGGAAAGTTCAGAGGAGCAGCGCACAACAAAATGCAATCTTCAACTAAAGTTTGAACCAAAGACATGGAAGCTGCCTGTATTCTTTCATAACTTGCGAGGTTACGACTCTCATCTTATAATGAAAGCAGTGGACAATGCCTTCAGGGTGTCATGCATTGCACAGTCATCAGAAAAGTACATGTGTTTCACTTTAAATAACATGTCGTTTTATGACTCTATGCAGCACATGATGGGATCATTAGAGTCACTAGCTATGTCCCTTAAAGTCCTGCCCAATAACGGAAGAATATTTGACCCGACTCTCGTTAGAAAGGGCGTTTATCCTTATGAGTACATGAACAGTTGGGAAAGGTTTGATGAAGATACACTTCCACCTAAAGGCGCGTTCTTTTCTAGTCTTAGAGGAAAGGACATCAGTGATTCAGATTACCAGCATGCTCAGATGCGTGGCAGAAGTTAGATTGTAAAACGATGGAGACTATCATGACTCATACTTGATGGCTGATGTATGTTTGTTGGCGGATATTTTTGAAAATTATAGGAAGACCTGCAATGAAAAAATTACAGTTTGGATCCTGCGCATTATATTTTTGCGCCCGGGATGAGCTGGGATGCTTTCTTAAAGTATACTGGAGTACAGATTGATTTATTGTCTAACCTACCAATGATTCAGATGATTGAAAACGGATTGCGTGGAGGGAATTAGTATGGATCGCATCATTACTGTAAAGCAAACAACAAATACTTGGACGACTATGATCCAAGTAAAAGGTCTAACTATCTTATGTATTTAGATGCAAACAATCTGTATGGATGGGCTATGCGCAATCACTTCCATTACGTAACTTTAAAATGTACACAGGCGGTGATCCGAACAATATTCAAAAGGCATTAAAGTGGTTTAAGCAGTTTTGGCGCCAAATCAACAGCGCGGTTTCATTCTAGAAGTTGATTTAGAATATCCTCATGAACTCCATGACCTGCATAATGACTACCCATTAGCAGCAGAAAGCCTAAAGATGGCAAAAACAGAGCCGCCTAAACTTGTGCCTAATCTTCGGGGCAAAAAAAATTATGTCTGTCATTACAGACTTCTGCAATTTTATTTAAGACATGGGTTGAAGTTGACAGCAGTTCATCGCATAATTGCTTTTGATCAAGAACAGTTCATGAAACCATACATCATGAAGAACACTGATCTCAGAACTAAATCCGCAGATGCTTCAGAAAAAGACTTTTTTAAGCTGATGAACAACAGCTGTTTTGGAAAGACTATGGAGAATCCGCACAAGCGCAAAGATGTCAGATTAGTCACCAGAGAGAACGAAGCAATTAAGCTGACTTCAAAACCTAATTATCAGGACTTCAGAAGATTTCATGATCAGCTTTTTGGTATAATGATGAAAAAAAAGAAAGTCAAATTGGACAAACCTGTATTTATCGGGTTTACTGTTTTAGAATTATCAAAGCTTTTGATGTTAGAATTTCTTTGACTACTTTAAACCCCTGTATCCCGAGTCCAGAGTGCTTTACACAGATACAGATAGTTTTGTTATAGATATCCCTACTGAAGACATCTATAAAGACATGGAAATCGAAGTGGCTTAAAGGGCATGCGGGATGGTATGATACATCGATTACCCTAAAGATTCGCCTTTGCATTCATCTGTTAATAAGAAGGTTTTAGGAAAGATGAAGGATGAATTATCTGGAGGGGTAATTAAGGAGTTTATTGGTTTAAGGTCGAAATGTACAGTATTTCGAGCCAGGAGAAAATCATTAAGAAAGCAAAGGGAATATCTCGCAGCGTTGTGCAGTCAAACATATCACATGACAACTACAAAGAAGCATTGTTTGGCAATAAGACTTTTCATCATGACAACGTAAAACTACGATCTAATCTACATGAGATCAACACAACGGTTGTAACAAAGAAGTCATTAGATAGAACAAACACAAAACGGGTGTTTGTTAATCCAGAGTTTTCATATGCAATCGGGCACTGGAGGACCGCATAAACAGGGGGGTTTATATTTTTCATCAACTTTTATTAAAAGATCAACATAGCTTCATCCAATTCATTTAAATCTTTTCTTCATGTTTGCTTGATGCGTTCGAATTTTTTTATTTTTTCAAGATATTTTTTTCCCAATTGGGGGTTTGAGTTGTAGGGATCTGGATGATTTAGCATGCATTGATTAATCCCCGAAAATGTTTCCTTAATAGCATTACACGCATGAAATGATTCCCGTATCATTTTCAAGGTTCTTCCTTTACCATTCTTGTTTCGTTCTGCACCCCTTCTGAGCTTCCATTTTAAACTCAATATTTTTACGTAAATTAATTAAGCGGAACTGTGTCTGGGGGAAATTATCTGCAGTTCTTCCTTCACAAAAGATCTTTGAGGAGCTGGTTGTTTTGTTGTGTCAGTTTCTCGTAAATAATACACGGGCGGATTCAGTTTTACAATTCTTTTTATTTCTATGGATCAACACTCCAAAACTGGATCTGTTGCCCTGTTTGCGAGTGTCCCCTTTGCTTCCCCCGGTTTAATTAAAGTTACCTTACTTTCAAACCAAAGGAAATAGTTTGCTGGATGAAGACTCTCCTTCAGAACATTTATTGTTTGTTTTTTGATTGCTTGTACTGGTTTTAACCTTAAATTCTTCATTATTCATTGCGCGCAAACTGAGGGCAGTCTTCTAACCCATTCTGTGTTGCGAAATTGTCAATCAGCTCTCTGTGATACTGGTAAGAAAAAAGTCTTTCAGCTAACTGTTTGTTAAGTTTTCGACTAAAGCCTGTGATCCTGTGAACCCCTGGAATGCCTCTTTTAATGGTAACTCTTGTTTAACAATAATTGATTCACTTGGCCTTTAAATTCTTTTCCATCATCAACTTGAATCTGCGAGGATAAGTTAAAGGGCCTCGTTGATATATCAGTTGTATGGCAACAGCAACAGCAGAAGCCTCTTTTGTGTTAATGGTTCCGCATCTTTGTATCTTGAAGCTATGTCAATGACTGTGAGTGCGTACTTAAATCTTTTTCGTCTAATCGTATCAGGGGGTAAATATAGAAAGACCATTTGAGGGGGTGTCGTTTGGAGTTGTGTTACAAAGGCGGTCTCTGTATTCGTCTAGGGCAGGTAAATAAATTTGCCAAATCGCTTGTTTAGATAACCATTCTTTTGTGTTGTTCACTGACCCCTGCCGCTTGGCTTAGCTTTTTTATTGCCTTCCAATATCCTTTTGGCGAATAATAGATTTTGTTCATTTTTTATTCAGCCAATATTATGCGAAAACAAAATACACAACGGTCATGCCAAAGACAATAAACACGATTTCTTGCAATCTTTTGTTTTTCTGATGGATGATAAAAGTCACTGAATTTTGGTGGGGCAATGTCTAAATCGGTTTGCCTGTTACAAGATAATATTCTTTTATTGCTGGTCAACATTTTTAAATGTGTAAGCTGCATGCCCTGTTTTTTTTTCAGTTTGTTATTAAATAAAACTAATGCTCAATTTCTGCTTTTCATAGGGTCTTGTGCTGCGGCTAGTTGCTCCACAGCTTTGTTATGTCTTTTTCTTCGCCGTCATCCCGTAGTTTACTAAATGCGTATTACTTCCGCTAAAGCAAAGCATTCACCACAGCGCCACCTATCATCATTACGAGTGAAGCCATTTTTATAAATGTATTTTTTATTTAATTTTTATACTGTTGGAATTATTCCTTGCTTGACTAGAAAATCTTCGTGGAAAACGAAGCTGCAATGATAGCAATAAAGCTTTGCTGAATCCTCAAGTCTAGTTTGCCAAGATCTGCGGGTTTTAATTTTTAACAAGCTTTACAAGCATTGTGTATCCTATACTTAGGCCCCCAATAACAGCAGAATGGTAAAAAAGGTTGGCAACAGTTTTTTCGGCGCTCATTTTAAAAAAAAAAATAATTATAATTAAAAAAAACATGAACGCGATGATTTTTAAAACCCTTTCCCTGAACTTATGATTACAAATGACCAGGTTGATGAGCAAGCTTTTTATGCAAAAAAAAAAGACTGTATTCTTTGGCAGCATGTGGAAAAACAAAACAGTTCCTCGGAAATGAATTTCAGCATAGAAAGATACAACAGATTTCGCCAAAAGACATTATAAAGTATCATAACAGGTATGAACGCAAACTGGATCAAGAATGGTAAAAAGTGTAGGGCAAACGGTTCTCGTTTGTACATAAACTAGTAAGTAAATTTGCACCTATTGATTCTGAACAAGACTTTTGTATGATTTAACGCAGGATCCGGTTTAACAAAGTCCATTAGAGTCTCTAGGGTGTGATCTGTATTACAGTTTTGGAACATTATTGTCGCCAGTGATCGCGGGTTTAAATTTCTTTTAAATTCATATAGATTTTGTTTTCCCTTAAAAATGACCGATCCAGAAAACAGCGAAATCAGAAACATTGAATCAAGCGGAGAAAGTGACCAGTAAAAAGCCTGGGCGCGTTAGAGCAGGAAAACAATTACAGAGTGGAACAACAAAAAAATTATTTTTTACAGAATATAACTCATCATAAAAAACAAACACCGCCAACGCCAGAACAAGTTTGTTTCAATCCCCGCATAAAAACTCCATGATTAAAGGGGGGCCCAAAGTCTTCATGGAATTTTGGAATTTAAAAAAACTGTTGCCATTTTTGGCGCCCTTGCTGCTGTGGGGGCGGTTATTACGGTTATAAAATATATACCAATGGCAACAGAAACAAAAGCAATCAAAAAAATCTGAACCGCCTAAATACAGAAAAAGACAACAGCACGCCAAAACCGCTAACAACAAAAGATCAATTTGATCCATTTCAAATGGAATAATATTTTAAGAACTTAATTTTAAAATTTTTTGTTTTTTTGATAAAAATAGATCATGGCGTATTATAAAATGAATGGAGTCAATAAATTTAAAAACCTGGAGTCTATAAAGAATTTCCTAGACCAGAATTTAATCAAAGCGGTTGCTTAGGATGTAAGAACTTCATTAAGATCTATTTCAGAGAACGCTGAGCAAGACATCCTCAGCGATGACGCGTTTTTTTGAGGCGTGGTGTACTATATTAGACATCTACTATTTAAAAAAAACATAGATTGTCTTTTTTTTTATAATTATAAGTAACTTGAATAAGAACTTGGTTGTACTAGAGGATGACTTAGTTATGATCTTAGGTTATTGGGTAAGAACTTGAGGATGACTTTAGGACAACTTGAATAAGAACTTAGAAGTGACTTGAGAATAACTTGAGAATAACTTGGGTAAGAAATTGGAATGACTTAGGATGACTTGTGAATGACTTGAGTAAGAACTTGTGGATAACTTGGGGATGACTTGAGGACAACTTGAGGATGACTTGAGCAACTTGAATAAGAAAATTAGAAGTGACTTGAGAATAATTGAGGATAACTTGGGGAAGAACTTAGAAGTGACTTGAGTGTGTGCATGCGTGGGGGGGGGGGTGAGGACCCACACACAAACACAAACACACACACAAACAAACACAAACAACAAACAAACAAACACACAACAATAGTAGGAGGGGATTGCAGGGGAAAGTTGAATGGGGTTTTGGGGGTTCGCACTTTAAGCATTAAATTCAAGATAGCCGCTAAAATCACTTATGAGAGTCCGAATCAATAATCACAAGATCTCTTCAAAGTTCTCTCGCGGCCGTGAATAGGTGAAACGTTGAAGCAGCCGACCACAACAGCAAAAGGGGGGCAGGAGTCCAAAGTAGGCCACCGTTCACGCGCGTGGAACGGTCCCATTTTTAGGATGTCTAAAACAGCCCTTTAAAACAGCAAACGGCGAAGCATGACGTCAAAGCAGGTGAGGTAAGAACTATTTTTAGAAAACTGTTCGGGCTTTGTGGGCAGGAGTCCAGCAAGTAGGCCACCCTTCACGCGCGTGAACGGTCCTATTTTAGGCTGTGCTTTGGCAGTTGCCTTCCACCATTAACAATTTCTGGATTGCTGGAGCTGCTTTTTCATTGTTATGTGCGGCGTGCGGCCTGCGTGGCGGGGTTGGACATGACGATAGTATGACGGGCTTCTAAAAATAGTAACGGTTATGCATAACCGTTACTATTTTTAGAAGCCATCACAGTAGTCAGAAAACTTGACATTCCATCGTCATAAGAACAAAGAGTTTCATTATAAATTCCTTCTCGCACAAAAAAAGTTCATCTGGGTTAGGGCCCGCATTGGTGTGTTAGTGTTTTTTTCAAAAGTAAAATACTGCTTTTGGGAGAGCTTTTTTTGGCGGCTCTTAATCGCCAGTTAGTACACCTGTCGCTAAACATTTGGAGCTTTTTGTAGAAATAGTGGCGCCACCCACTACCCCTTCCAAAAACACCGCCTCCAAAACTGGTTTGTGATTCAAGAAGTTCTATCTCTAATTCAGAAAAGATACTATCACGCGACATTGAAATAAATCAACGAACACAAACAACTGAAAACGTCTTCACCCCCCCACAGAAATAGGAGAAATGAAACAAAACAAGTGCTGGGCGGAAATGCCGTCATACTAATCAGCTGATTCTATTAGTCTTGTGATTGGCCCGGGCCGTGAATCAGCCCATCGCGTGATCCGAAAATTGTCAGTCCCGGGCCCCGTATAAATAATCGGATAGTGCAGAGTCCTTAGGTAGGCCGGCAACTAGCAATTAAAGGCTTACCTGCCCCACCCTTTGTATATGGGCGCGTTCGCCACGGCTGCTTTTCCCCTACGTTACTCTATGGGGGGTGTTTTAGCCACGGCTACTTTCCCCCACGTTACTCTCTGAAAACTTTAGTAAATTAGTATTTTGGTTTATTGAAGTTTACTTGTCAGAGAAAAGGGAAATACCAATCCTAGGTCACTTTCGCCCGAAAACTGGTTGAGGGGGGAAGTGAGTTAGGATTGGTATTTCCCCGTTCTCTAGTTTTTAAAATGTAAGAACCCCTCTTGCATCGAATATTATTTGCAGGTTGTAGTTTCTTTTTTGGAAATCTTGTGAATAGTTTTCCAAAACAATTGCTGATTTTTACCCGAAGACAGAAGAAACGTTTGATAGGGATCATTATGTTCTTTCTGTTTCCTTTCATTTAAATGTTTATATTCCTTCTCGCTATACAAAAACTATTCTATCCTCTATCCCTTGTATTCAGAAAAATTCTGAATAATCTTCGTAGTTTACGTTTTTCTACCTGCATTTCGATCAAACCAATTCTGTATAAATTTCTTATTTATAGGCACAACTTTCCTCATTTTTCAGCTTGGTCTTTTTATAGTTATATTAAACAAGTTCAAGACTTCATTAACATTCAAGAAATAAGATTTTCAGCGGCGTTTAACTTTCTAAAACATTTGAAGAATTCTGCATAAAGAAAATGTTGACTATAATCTTGATTCCAGCAATATTTAACAATAAACTGGTTAATATCTACATTAGGGGCAAAACTGGTATGCGACTGTTCATTTGGCATTTCAATGCACAATACCAGGGGTAAATGATCAGAATCAAATCTTTCCATCACATTTAGAGTCATCTTTTTACACATTAGTTCAAAAAATTCTGTAGACACTAGAAAATAATCATTCACACTACTCCCCACATCCGAAATGTATGTGAAACACCCTTCGAGATCGCCATTACATACTCCATTCATAATTGTCAATCCTAGCACAGTGCACATACAAAGAAGCTTTTTCCCATACACATTTAATATCTTATCTTGAGAACATCTATTGTATTTGCTGTCTGCAGTCTTGAAATTAGCATAAAGATCACGATCATCTACATTACCTGGAGAAATATTCGCAGTTCTTGCATTCATGTCACCACATAAAAGTATCTCAGCATCATCAAAGGATAACAACTTGTTTACAATACATTCTTCCAACATTTCAATACCATTATCAAAGCCATGCAGTGTGTAGAAAGGTGCATTTTCCATTATCAAAGCCATGCAGTGTGTAGAAAGGTGCATTTTCCATTATCAAAGCCATGCAGTGTGTAGAAAGGTGCATTTTCCATTATCAAAGCCATGCAGTGTGTAGAAAGGTGCATTTTCCATTATCAAAGCCATGCAGTGTGTAGAAAGGTGCATTTTCCATTATCAAAGCCATGCAGTGTGTAGAAAGGTGCATTTTCCATTATCAAAGCCATGCAGTGTGTAGAAAGGTGCATTTTCCATTATCAAAGCCATGCAGTGTGTAGAAAGGTGCATTTTCCATTATCAAAGCCATGCAGTGTGTAGAAAGGTGCATTTCCGGAGGGACATATGTACACACAAGTAAGACAGGCTTATCATAGCAAAATAATTCTTTATCAAATCTAAATAACATTGTATACAGACTGTCACAATCCACCTGGTGCACATACGGGACAAGACTTTTACGAACCATACAAACTAATCCTCCCGAGGCCCGTCCCTGTCTTGTAAATTTTACAGCTGGTTTTACAAATAATTCATAGTCTTGAAAAAGGTTTGATTGAAACGCTTCAGCAAACGTTTCCACTAAGCAAACAAAGTCAAAGGAAGAAATAAACTGTATAAAATCTCTGTCATCCAGTTTTTGAAATAATCCACATATATTCCAATGAAGAAATGATACACTATTTACAAATGTGTTCATTGTCATACCATCACCACCATGTCCCGTTTCAATCGTAGTCGTAGAATCAATTTTAGTCTTCGGGTCAGTCGTAGTCTTTAAATTAGGTTTGGTCGTTGAAATAGACGATGACGCAGAGTCTCTATTGCTGTTTGACACATTGGTAATCAGACGGTCAGCCACACTGGAATTCTCATTCGGCATCACATAGCCACTATCACTTTTCTTATTTACATGATCATCACCATTGATAATCCCATTCCCAAATACACAGTCATCGCCACCACTTTTTTCATTTTCACTGCCACATCCAACCATGTTGTTTCTTTCGTCTACATGCATGCTCTCACCACCACACTCATCCCTCACGATCACACATTTCTTCTCTAAAACTTTCTTTCTCTCACTTCGCATGACTTCGGGCGTATCAAGTTTCACGTCGGATAACGTTACATCACTATGTGTGATCGAAGATGCATCACTCAAATCATTACGTTCAAAAACATAATCCACATTTAACACACTGGCTGACTGTGTGTCGGTGTGTGCTAACACGTTTTCGTCCACACCGATGGCAGTGACAACCCGCACGGGATTTTCATTGCCTGTCTCCTTTACGCCAGCATCGTTCACTGCCCAGTTAAAGTGACCCCACGTGAATTTGAAACAGGCACTCTGTGCGGTGATGTCTTACATTTAACCTCCCTCTTGTTCTGATAACAGGATAATTTCCACTGATCGGGCCGGCCTGAATCCTATTTCATTTCTATCAGGTTGTCACTGCCATCCAGACCGAACCTTTTGCTGTTGATCACCAGGTGATCATAAACCATGGACACTTTCATGCCCTGTGATCTGGCGGACTTCAGGTGAGGGACGAGCTTTCTTCTGATCTCCCTAACTCGGAAAGAAAAGTCTTCACCAACAAATAACTCAGTTCCTTTTAACTTTTGTTTCGCACGCAAAATCTTATCTTTATCTTTAAAGAATGTGCATCTTGCTACTATTGGCGAGTTCAACTTTGAGTTCAGGCGATGTACACGGTCGAAAAGAATGTCATCCGAAAGTTCCAGTTTATCTGTAATCATATCCTGTATCAACGCTTCACATTGTTGCCAGGACTCATTGTCTGTACGAGGAATACCGTGGATGATGATGTTATTCCTCTTCGACCTCCCTTCCAGGTCGTCTACCTTCCTGTCCAAAGATTCCACCTTGGCAGTGAGTCTAGTGTTTTCTTCCTTTAACCTGTCATTATCCTGCCTCAAGGCAGACATTTCTTGCTTTATACCAGTCATTTCATCTTGGAGATTTGCACACATGTTTTTCACGTCTCTTAAGTCTTTACTCAGTCCATCAAATTTGCAGGTTAAATTGTTCAGAATGGCCATAACATCCTTCAGTGTGGGATCGGCCGGAGACGTTGAGGCAGCAGGAGCAGAACCCGGTCCATGGCCACTGTCTCTGCGTGTGCTCCCGGCACTCTCTAGACGGGTTTGCCGCTTACTGTCAGGCTTCACAGAGGAAGGCCTGGATTCAGTTCCACGTCTCCACAGCGTTGGAGCAAATGTCCGTAGCACAATAGAGACGGTAACAATCCTAAGGTGACACCGTCCATTCGCGACCTCAACACCAACACCGACATTCTCATGGCGGCTTTATATTTCATCCGCTTCAACATAAAACTTGCGAATATATGAGCAAATATGCCGCACACATACCTGAATGACAGCGATGCAGACGGCATACTCCCTCACAACAGTCACTGCCAACTGTCAAGACACAACACTGCATACAACTAGGAGAAAGCAACATAAATGTACAGAGCTCAGAAAAAAAAACGTGTCACTCAACTTCGTGTACTTCAGGAGCCCCCGAGAGAGAGAGAGAGAGAGAGAGAGAGAGAGTGTGTGTGTGTGTGTGTGTGTGT
>JAFLJL010017199.1:27500-45000 GCA_018398815.1 Conus ventricosus | reverse complement strand
AAGAATGGGGTGGGGGGAGGAATGGATGGGAGTGGTGGGGAGGAAAGGATGGGGTGGTGGGTGGAGGGGAAGAAATGGGGTGGTGGGGAGGGAGGATGGGGTGGGTGGGAGATGGAAAGGATCGGGATAGGTGGGGATGGGAGGAATGGGTGGGGTGGGGAGAATGGATGGGGAGGGAGGAAATGGGGGGTGGGGGGTAGGGAAGATGGGTGGGGGAGGAGAATGGGGTGGTGGGAGGGAAGAATGGGATGAGGGGAGGGAGGAGGGGTGGTGGGGAGGAGGAATGGGGTGAGGGATGAGGGAGGAGGTTGTGTGGGGAGAGGGAGGAGGGTGGTGGGGTGGGAGAATGGGGTGGGAGGGAGGGAAGGATGGAGTGGTGGGAGGGAGGAATGGGGTGGCGGGAGGGAGAATGGGTGGGGGAGGGGAGGCATGGTGGTGGAGGGATGGGAAGAATGGGGTTGTGGGGATGGGGAAGAATGGGAGTGGGAGGAGGAATGGGGTGATGGGGAGGGAAGAATGGGAGTGGAGGGAGGAATCTCTGGTGGTGGGGCGGAAGGTGGGGTGGGTGGAGGAGGACGAGTGGAGACGGTTGATGTGGGAAGAACAATGGTCAGACAGAGAAAGGCCATTCCTATCCCAGCCCACCCGGTGGTCAGCAATCAGAGGAAAGGCCAGTCTCTATCATCAGCCTCCCCAGGTGGGTCAGGTCAGACGAGAAAGCCAGTCTCATCCCAGCCCACCCAGGTGGTCAGACCAGAGGAAAGCCAGTCTCTATCGAGCCCACCCAGGTGGTCAAGTCAGAGGAAAGGCCAGTCTCTATCCCAGCCCACCCAGGTGGTCAGGTCAGACCAGAGGAAAGGCCAGTCTCTATCCCACCCACCCAGGTGGTCAGGTCAGAGGAAAGGTCAGTCTCTATCCCAGCCCACCCAGGTGGTCAGGTCAAAGGAAAGGCCGGCTCATCCAGCCCACCCAGGTGGTCAGCTCAGACAAGAGGAAAGGCCAGTCTCTATCCCAGCCCACCCAGGTGGTCAGGTCAGAGAAAGGCCAGCTCTATCCCAGCCCACCCAGGTGGTCCGGTAGGTCAGAGGAAAGGCCAGTCTCTATCCAGCCCACCCAGGTGGTCAGGTCAGAGGAAAGGCCAGTCTCTATCCCAGCCACCAGGTGGTCAGGTCAGAGGAAAGGCCAGTCTATATCCCAGCCCACCCAGGTGTCAGGTCAGAGGAAAGGCCAGTCTCTATCCCAGCCACCCAGGTTGTCAGTCAGGTCAGAGGAAAGGCCAGTCTCTACCCAGCCCACCCAGGTGGTCAGACCAGATGGAAAGGCCAGTCTCTATCCAGTCCACCCAGGTGGTCAGGTCAGAGGAAAGGCCAGTCTCTATCCCAGCCCACCCAGGTGGTCAGACCAGATGAAAGGCCAGTCTCTATCCCAGCCCACCCAGGGGTCATGTCAGGTCCAGAGAAAGGCCAGTCGCTCCAGCTCACCCAGGGGTCAGGTCAGATCAGCAGAAGGCCAGTCTCTATCTCAGCCCACCAAGGTGGTTCAGGTCAGAGGAAAGGCCACTGTCTATCCCAACCACCCAGGTGGTCAGTCAGGTCAGAGGAAAGGCCAGTTCTATCCCAGCCCACCCAGGTGGTCAGTCAGAGGAAAGGCCAGTCTCTATCCCCCAGCCACCCAGGTGGTCAGGCAAGGAAAGGGCAGCTCCTATCCCAGCCCACCCAGGTGGTCAGGACCAGAGGAAAAGCCAGTCTCTATCCCAGCCCACCCAGGTGGTCAGACCAGAGGAAAGGCCAGTCTCCACCCCAGCCCACCCAGTGGTCAGTCAGAGGAAAGACCAGTCTCTATCCAGCCCTACCCAGTGGTCAGGTCAAAGGAAAGGGCAGTCTCTATAGCTGCCACCACCCAGGTGGTCAGACCAGAGGAAAGGCCGTCTCTGTCCCAGCCCACCCAGGTGGTCAGGACCAGAGGAAAGGCCAGTCTCTATCCCAGCCACCCAGGTGGTCAGACAGAGGAAAGGCCAGTCCGCTATCCCAGCCCACCCAGGTGGTCAGGTCAGAGGAAAGCCAGTCTCTATCCCAGCCCACCCAGGTGGTCAGGTCAGAGGAAAGGCCAGTCTCTATCCCAGCCCACTCAGTGGTCATTCAGAGAAAGGCCAGTCTCCTATCCCAGCCCACCCAGGTGGTCAGGTCAGAGGAAAGGCCACTGCTATCCCATCCCACCCTGGTGGTCAGGTCAGAGGAAAGGCCAGTCTCTATCCCAGCCCACCCAGGTGGTCTGACCAGAGGAAAGGCCAGTCTCTATCCCAGCCCACCAGGTGGTCGTTGTGAGAGAGAAAGGCCAGGCTCTATCCCAGCCCACCCAGTGGTCAGACTAGAGGAAAGGCCAGTCTCTAACCAGCCCACCCAGGTGGTCAGGTCAGTGGAAAGGCCAGTCTCTATCCCAGCCAACCCAGGTGGTCAGAGCAGAGGAAAGGCCAGTCTCTATCCAGCCCACCTAGGTGGTCAGGTCAGAGGAAAGGCCAGTCTCTATCCCAGCCCACCCAGGTGGTCAGGTCAGAGGAAACGCAGTTCTATCCCAGCCACCCAGGTGGTCAGACCAGAGGAAAGGCCAGTCTCTATCCCACCCACCAGGTGGTCAGACCAGAGGAAAGGCCAGTCTCTATTACCAGCCCACCCAGGTGGTCAGGTCAGAGGAAAGCGCCAGTCTCTATCCCAGACCACCCAGGTGGTCAGTCAGAGGAAAGGCCAGTCTCTATCCAGCCCACCCAGGTGGTCAGAGTCAGAGGAAGCCAGTTTCTATCCCAGACCACCCAGGTGGTCAGACCAGATGAAAGGCCAGTCCTCTATCCCAGCCCACCCAGGTGGTCATGTCAGGTCCGAGGAAAGGCCAGTCTCCATCCCACCCATCCCCCCAGGTGGTCAGGTCAGGACCAGCAGAAAGGCCAGTCTCATCTCAGCCCACCAAGGTGGTCAGGTCAGAGGAAAGGCACTGTGTCTATCCCAACCACCCAGGTGGTCAGGTCAGTCAGAGGAAAGGCCAGTCTCTATCCCAGCCCACCAGGTGGTCAGGTCAGAGGAAAGGCCAGTCTCTATCCCAGCCTACCCAGGTGGTCAGGTCAGAGGAAAGGCCAGTCTCTATCCAGCCCACCCAGGTGGTCAGGTCAAAGGAAAGCCAGTCTCTATCCCAGCCCACCCAGGTGGTCAGACCAAGAAAAGGCCAGTCTCTATCCCAGTCCACCCAGGTGGTCAGGTCAGAGGAAAGGCCAGTCTCTATCCCAGCCACACCAGGTGGTCAGACCAGATGAAGGCCAGTCTCTATCCCAGCCCACAAGGTGGTCATGGTCAGGTCCGAGGAAAGGCCAGTCTATCCACCAGAAACCCAGGTGGTCAGGTCAACCAGCAGAAGCCAGTCTCTATCTCAGCCACCAAGGTGGTCAGGTCAGTGGAAAGGCCACTGTCTATCCACCCACCCAGGTGGTAGTCAGGTCAGAGGAAAGGCCTGTCTGTATCCCAGACCACCCAGGTGGTCAGGTCAGAGGAAAGGCCAGTCTCTATCCCAGCCCTCCCAGGTGGTCAGGTCAGAGGAAAGGCCAGCTCTCTATCCAGCCCACCCAGGTGGGTCAGGTTCAAGGAAAGCCAGTCTCTATCCCAGCCCACCCAGGTGGTAGGCAGGTCAGAGGAAAGGCCAGTCTCTATACCAGCCCACCCAGGGGTCAGGCAGAGGAAAGGCCAGTCTCTATCCCAGCCCACCCAGTGGGTAGGTCAGGTCAGAGGAAAGCCAGTCTCTATCCCAGCCCACCCAGGTGGTCAGACCAGAGGAAAGGCCAGTCTCTATTCAGCCACCCGGGTTGTCAGACCAGAGGAAAGGCCAGTCTCTATCCCAGCCCACCCAGGTAGTCTGACCAGAGGAAAGGCCAGTCTCTGTCCCAGCCCACCCAGGTGTCAGGTCAGACCAGAGGAAAGGCCAGTCTCTATCCCAGCCCACCCAGGTGGTCAGGTCCAGAGAAAGGCCAGTCTCTATCCCGGCCCACCCAGGTGGTCAGGTCAGAGGAAAGGCCAGTCTCTATCCCAGCCCACCCAGTGGTCAGGTCAGAGGAAAGGCCAGTCTCTATCCCAGCCCACCCAGGTGGTCAGTACAGAGGAAAGGCCAGTCTCCATCCCAGCCCACCCAGGTATCAGGTCAGAGGAAAGACCAGTCTCTATCCCAGCCTACCCAGGTGGTCAGGCAGAGGAAAGGGCAGTCTCTCATACGCCACACCCAGGTGGTCAGACCAGAGGAAAGGCCAGTCTCTGTCCCAGCCCACCCAGGTGGTCAGTACGAGGAATGCCAGTCTCTATCCCAGCCCACCCAGGTGGTCAGACCAGAGGAAAGGCCAGTCTCTATCCCAGCCCACCCAGGTGGTCAGTCAGAGGAAAGACCAGTCTCTATCCCAGCCCACCCAGGTGGTCAGGTCAGAGGAAAGGCCCAGTCTATCCCACCCACCAGGTGGTCATTTCAGAGGAAAGACCAGTCTCTATCCCAGCCCACCAGGTGGTCAGTCAGAGGAAAGGCCACTGTCCTATCCCATCCCACCCAGGTGTCAGGTCAGAGGAAGGCCAGTCTCTATCCCAGCCACCCCAGGTGGTCTGACCAGAGGAAAGGCCAGTCTCTATCCAGCCCACCCAGGTGGTCAGGTTCAGAGGAATGGCCAGTCTCTATCCCAGCCCACCCAGGTGGTCAGACAGGAAAGGCCAGTCTCAAACCAGCCCACCCAGGTGGTCAGGTCAGTGGAAAGGCCAGTCTCTATCCCAGCACCACCCAGGTGGTCAGAGCAGAGGAAAGGCCAGTTTCTATCCACCCACCAGGTGGTCAGACAGAGGAAAGGCCAGTCTCTATCCCAGCCCACCCAGGTGGTCAGACAGAGGAAAGGCCAGTCTCTATCCAGCCCCCCAGGTGTCAGGTCAGAGGAAAGGCCAGTCTCTCACCCAGCCGACCCAGGTGGTCAGACCAGAGGAAAGTTCAGTCTCTATCCCAGCCTACCCAGGTGGTCAGGTCAGGTCAGAGGAAAGGCCAGTCGCTATCCAGCCCACCCAGGTGGTCAGGTCAGCCAGAGGAAAGGACAGTCTCTATCCCAGGCACCCAGGTGGTCAGGTCAGAGGAAAGGTCAGTCCTATCCCAGCCCACCCATGTGGTCAGGTCAAAGGAAAGGCCAGCCCCATCCAAGCCCACCCAGGTGGTCAGCTCAGACAAGAGGAAAGGCCAGTCTCTATCCCAGCCCACCCAGGTGGTCAGGTCAGAGGAAAGGCCAGCCTCTATCCCAGCCCACCCAGGTGGTCGGTCAGGTCAGAGGAAAGGCCAGTCTCTATCCAGCCCACCCAGGTGGTCAGATCAGAGGAAAGGCCAGTCTCTATCCCAGACCCCCAGGTGGTCAGGTCAGAGGAAAGGCCAGTCTATATCCCTGACCACCAGGTGGTCAGGGTCAGAGGAAAGGCCAGTCTCTAACCCAGCCAACCCAGGTTGTCAGGTCAGGTCAGAGGAAGGCCAGTCTCTAACCCAGCCCACCCAGGTGGTCAACAGAGGAAAGGCGTCTCTATCCCAGTCCACCCAGGTGGTCAGGTCAGAGGAAAGGCCAGTCTCTATCCAGCCCACCCAGGTGGTCAGACCAGATGAAAGGAAAGTCTCTATCCAGCCCACCAGGTGGTCATGTCAGGTCCGAGGAAAAGGCCAGTCTCCATCCAGCCACCCAGGTGGTCAGGTCAGACCAGCAAAAGGCCAGTCTCTATCTCAGCCCACCAAGGTGGTCAGGTCAGAGGAAAGGCCACTGTCTATCCAACTCACCCAGGTGGTCAGGTCAGGTCAGAGGAAAGGCCAGTCTCTATCCCAGCCCACCCAGGTGGTCAGGTCAGAGGAAAGGCCAGTCTCTATCCCAGCCTACCCAGTGGTCAGGTCAGAGGAAAGGCCAGTCTCTATCCCAGCCCACCCAGGTGGTCAGGTCAAAGGAAAAGCCAGTCTCTATCCCAGCCCACCCAGGTGGTCAGGTCAGAGGAAAGGCCAGTCTCTATACCAGCCCACCCAGGAGGTCAGGTCAGAGGGAAACGCCAGTTTCTATCCCAGCCCACCCAGGTGGTCAGACCAGAGGATAAGGCCAGTCTCTGATCCCAGCCCACCCAGGTGGTCAGACCAGAGGAAAGGCCAGTCTCTATCCCAGCCCACCCAGGTGGTCAGGTCAGAGGAAAGGCCAGTCTCTATCCCAGCGCACCCAGGTGGTCAGACCAGAGGAAAGGCCAGTCTCTATCCCAGCCCACCCAGGTGGTCAGGTCAGGTCAGAGGAAAGGCCAGTCTCTATCCCAGCCCACCCAGGGGTCAGGTCAGACCAGAGGAAAGGCCAGTCTCTATCCCAGCCCCACCCAGGTGATTCAGGTCAGAGGAAAGGTCAGTCCTCTATCCAGCCCACCCAGGTGGTCAGGTCAAAGGAAGGCCAGGCTCCATCCAAGCCCACCCAGGTGGTCAGCTCAGACAAGAGGAAAGGCCAGTCTATATCCCAGCCCACCCAGGTGGTCAGGTCAGAGGAAAGGCCAGTCTCTATCCAGCCCACCCAGGTGGTCCGGTCAGGTCAGAGGAAAGGCCAGTCTCTATCCCAGCCCACCCAGGTGGTCAGGTCAGAGGATGGGCCAGTCTCTATCCCAGACCCCCAGGTGGTCAATCAGAGGAAAGGCCAGTCTATATCCCAGCCCACCCAGGTGGTCAGGTCAGAGGAAAGGCCAGTCTCTATCCCAGCCATCCCAGGTTGTCAGGTCAGGTCAGAGGAAAGGCCAGTCTCTAACCCAGCCCACCCAGGTGGTCAGACCAGAGGAAAGGCCAGTCTCTATCCCAGCCCACCCAGGTGGTCGACCAGATGAAAGGCCAGTCTCTATCCAGCCACAAAGGTGGTCATGTCAGGTCCGAGGAAAGGCCAGTCTCCATCCCAGCCCACCCAGTGGTTCAGGTCAGGACCAGCAGGGGCCAGTCTCAAATCTAGCCACCCAGGGGGTAGGTCAGAGGAAAGGCCAGTCTCATCCCAGCCCACCCTGGGGTTTCAGGTCAGAGAAAAGGCAGTTCTACCCAGCCCACCAGGGGGTCAGGTCAAAGGGAAAAGCCAGTCTCTATCCCAGCCACCCAGGTGGTCAGGTCAGGGGAAAAGGGCCCCAGTCTCTATCCAGCCCACCCAGGGGTCAGGTCAGAGGAAAGGCCAGTCTCTATCCCAGCCCACCCAAGTGGTCAGGTCGGGTCAGGGGAAAAGGGCCAGTCTCTATCCCAGCCCACCCGGGTGGTAAAACCAGGGGAAAGGCCAGCCCTTTTTCCCACCCAAACCCCGGGTGTCAAGACCAGAGGAAAGGCCAGTCTCAATCCCAGCCCACCCAGATAGTCTGACCAGAGGAAAGGCCAGCCCCTCTTTTCCCAGCCCACCCAGGTGGTCAGTCAGACCAGAGAAAGTCCAGTCTCTTTCCAGCCCACCCAGGTGGTCAGGTCAGAGGAAAGGCCAGTCTCTATCCCAGCCCACCCAGGTGGTCAGGTCAGAGGAAAGGCCAGCTCTATCCCAGCCCACCTAGGCGGTCAGGTCAGAGGAAAGGCCAGTCTCTACCCCAGCCCCCCCAGGTGGTCAGGTCAGAGGAAAGGCCAGTCTCTATCCCAGCCCACCCAGGTGTTCAGGTGAGGTCAGAGGAAACTCTAGTCTCTAGCCCACCCACCCAGGTGGTCAGGTCAGAGGAAAGGCCAGTCTCTACCCCAGCCCACCCAGGTGGTCAGGTCAGAGGAAAGGCCGTCTCTATCCCAGCCCCCCAGGCGTCAAGTCAGAGGAAAGGCCGTCTCTATCCCAGCCCCCAAGGTGGTCAGGTCAGAGGAAAGGGCCAGTCTCTCTCCCAGCCCACCCAAGTGGTCAGGTCAGAGGAAAGGCCAGTCTCATCCCCCCCACCCAGGGGTCGGGTCAGAGGAAAGCCCCTTATCCCAGCCCCCCAGTGGTCAAGTCAGTCAAGAAAGCCATCTCTATCCCACCCCCCCAAGTATCAGGCAACCAAGGAAAGGCCAGTCTCTCTCCAGCCCCCCCAGGTGTCAACCAAGAAAGGCCCTTTACCCCAGCCCACCCAGGGGGGCTGACCGGGGAAAGGGCCGTCTCTATCCCGCCCCCCCAGGGGGTCGGGGTCAGACCAAAAAAAAGGCCAGTTCTACCCACCCACCCGGGTGGTAAACCCAGAAAAAGGCCATTCTACCCATCCACCCAGGGGTCGGGTCAGACCGAAGAAAGGCCCCATCTCTACCCAGCCCACCCAGGTGGCGGTAGACCAAGAAAGAAAAGTTCTACCCACCCCACCCAGGGGGGTAAAACCGAGAAAAGCAGTCCACCCTAGCCCCCCCCGGTTTTCAGCCCAAAGGAAAGGGCCGTCTCAAACCTAGCCCCCCGGTGGCGACCATAGAAAGGCCAGTCCTACCCAAACCCCACCCAGTGGTCAACCAGAGGAAATCCCAGTCTCTCCCGCCCCCCCCAGTGGTAAACCAGAGGAAAGGCCAGTCTTATCCCAGCCCCCCAGGGGGCGACCAGGGGAAAGGGCCCCCATCCTATCCAGCTCACCCGGTGGCGTAAGGGGGAAGGCCATCTCTATCCCGCCCACCCAGGGGGTCACGCGGGTCAGGGGAAAAGGCCATCCTATCCCAGCCCCCCGGTTGTCAGCCAAATTTAAAAGGGCATCTCTATTCACCCACCCGGTGGTCGGTAAAGGGAAAAGGGGCCAGTCTCTACCCCAGCCCACCCAGGGGTCTGACCAGGGGGAAAGGGCCATCTCTACCCCAGCCCCCCAGGGGGTCAGGCAACCAAAAAAAGGGCCTTCTATCCACCCACCCGGGGGAGACCGGGAAAGGGCCAGTCTCTATCCCATCCCCCCCAGGTGATCAGGTCAGACCAGAGGAAAGACTAGTCTCTATCCCAGCCCACCCAGGTGGTCAGACCAGAGGAAAGGCCAGTCTCTATCCCAGCCCACCCAGGTGGTCAGACCAGAGGAAAGGCCAGTCTCTATCACAGCCCACCCAGGTGGTCTGACCAGAGGAAAGGCAAGTCTCTATCCCAGCCCACCAGGTGGTCAGGTCAGACCAGAGGAAAGGCCAGTCTCTATCCCAGCCGACCCAAGTGGTCAGCTCAGAGGAAAGGCCAGTCTCTATCCCAGCCCACTCAGGTGGTCAGACCAGAGGAAAGCCAGTCTCTATCCCAGCCCACCCAGGTGGTCTGACCAGAGGAAAGGCCAGTCTCTATCCCAGCCCACCCAGGTGGTCAGACCAGAGGAAAGGCCAGTCTCTATCCCAGCCCACCCAGGTGGTCAGGTCAGACCAGAGGACAGGCCAGTCCCTATCCCAGCCCACCCAGGTGGTCAGGTCAGAGGAAAGGCCAGTCTCTATCTCAGCCACCCAGGTGGTCAGACCAGAGGAAAGGCCAGTCTCTATCCAGCCCACCCAGGTGGTCAGGTCAGAGGAAAGGCCAGTCTCTATCCCAGCCGACCCAGGTGGTCAGACCAGGAAAGGCCAGTCTCTATCCCAGCCCATCCAGGTGGTCTGACCAGAGGAAAGGCCAGTCTCTATCCCAGCCCACCCAGGTGGTCAGGTCAGACCAAGGAAAAGGCCAGTCCCTATCCCAGCCCACGCAGGTGGTCAGACCAGAGGAAAGGCCAGCCTCTATCCCAGCCCACCCAGGTGGTCAGGTCAGACCAGAGGAAAGGCAGTCTCTATCCCAGCCCACCCAGGTGGTCAGGTCAGACCAGAGGAAAGACCAGTCTCTATCCCAGCCCACCCAGGTGGTCAGACCAGAGGAAAGGCCAGTCTCTATCCCAGCCCATCCAGGTTGGTCAGACCAGAGGAAAGGCCCAGTCTCTATCCCAGCCCACCAAGGTGGTCAGGTCAGAGGAAAGGCCAGTCTCTATCCCAGCCCACCCAGGTGGTCAGACCAGAGGAAAGGCCAGTCTCTATCCCAGCCGACCCAGGGGGTCAGGTCAGAGGAAAGGCCAGTCTCTATCCCAGCCGACCCAGGTTATCAGACCAGAGGAAAGGCCAGTCTCTATCCCAGCCCCCCCAGGTGGTCTGACCAGAGGAAAGGCCAGTCTCTATCCCAGCCCACCAAGGTGGTCAGACCAGAGGAAAGGCCCAGTCTCTATCCCAGCCCACCCAAGTGGTCAGGTCAGGTCAGAGGAAAGGCCAGTCTCTATCCCGCCCACCCAGGTGATCTGACCAGGGGAAAGGCCGGTCTCTATCCCAGCCCACCCAGGTGGTCAGGTCAGGGGAAAAGGCCAGTCTCTATCCCAGCCACCCAGGGGGTCGGGTCAGAGGAAAGGCCAGTCTCTATCCCAGCCCACCCAGGTGGTCAGGTCAGACCAGAGGAAAGGCCAGTCTCTATCCCACCCCACCAGGTGGTCAGGTCAGAGGAAAGGCCAGTCTCTATCCCAGCCCACCCAGGTGATCAGACCAGAGGAAAAGCGGTCTCTATCCCAGCCCACCCAGGTGGTCAGGTCAGAGAAAAGGCCAGTCTCTATCCCAGCCCACCCAGGTGGTCAGGTCAGAGGAAAGGCCAGTCTCTATCCCAGCCCACCCAGGTGGTCAGGTCAGACCAGAGGAAAGGCCAGTCTCTATCTTAGCCCATCCAGGTGTCAGTCAGGTCAGAGGAAAGGCCAGTCTCTATCCCAGCCCACCCGGGTGGTCTGACCAGAGGAAAGGACAGTCTCTATCCCAGCCCACCCAGGTGGTAAGGTCAGAGGAAAGGCCAGTCTCTATCCCAGCCCACCCAGGTGGTCAGTGTCAGAGGAAAGGCCAATCTCTATCCCAACAAACCCAGGTGGTCGGACCAGAGGAAAGGCCAGTCTTTATCCCAGCCCACCCAGGTGGTCAGGTCGGAGGAAAGGCCAGTCTCTATCCCAGCCCACCCAGTCGTCAGGTCAGAGGAAAGGCCAGTCTCTATCCCACCCCACCCAGGTGGTCAGACCAGAGAAAAGGCCAGTCTCTATCAGAGCCCACCCAGGTGGTCAGACCAGAGGAAAGGCCAGTCTCTATCCCAGCCCACCCAGGTGGTCAGGTCAGAGGAAAGGCCAGTCTCTATCCCAGCCCACCCAGGTGGTCAGACCAGGGAATGGCCAGTCTCTATCCCAGCCCACCCAGGTGGTCAGACCCGAGGAAAGGCCAGCCCTCTATCCCAGCCCACCAGGTGGTCAGACCAGAGGAAAGGCCAGTCTCTATCCCAGCCCACCCAGGTGGTCACACCAGAGGAAAGGCCAGTCTCTATCCCAGCCCTCCCAGGTGGTCAGGTCAGAGGAAAGGCCAGGCTCTATCCCAGCCCACCCAGGTGGTCAGGTCAGACCAGAGGAAAGGCAGTCTCTATCACAGCCCACCAGGTGTTCAGGTCAGAGGAAAGGCCAGTAGCTATCCCCGACCACCCAGGTGGTCAGGTCAGTGGAAAGGCCAGTCTCTATCCCAGCCCATCCATGTGGTCGGGTTTCAGACCAGAGGAAATGCCAGTCTGTATCCCAGCCCACCCATGTGGTCAGGTCAGAGGAAGGCCAGTCTCTATCCCAAGCCCACACAGGTGGTCAGGTCAGAGGAAAGGCCAGTCTCTATCGCAGCCCACCCAGGTGGTCAGGTCAGGTCAGAGGAAAGGCCAGTCTCTATCCCAGCCCACCCCGGTGGTCAGTCAGACCAGAGGAATGGCATGTCTCTATATCCCAGCCCACCCAGGTGGTCACGTCAGAGGAAAGGCCCAGTCCCTATCCCAACCCACCAAAGTGGTCAGGTCAGGTCAGAGGAAAGGACAGTCTCTATTGCAGCCCACCCAGGTGGTCAGGTCAGGGGAAAGGCCAGTCTCTATCCCAGCCCACCCAGGTGGTCAGACCAGAGGAAAGACCAGTCTCAATCCCAGCCCACGCAGGTGGTCAGACCAGAGGAAAGGCCAGTCTATACCCCAGCCCACCCAGGTGGTCAGGTCAGGTCAGAGGAAAGGCCATCTCTATCGCAGCCCACCCAGGTGGTCAGACCAGAGGAAAGCCCAGTCTCTATCCCAGTCCACCCAGGTGGTCAGGTCAGGTCAGAGGAAAGGCCATCTCTATCCAGCCCACGCAGGTGGTCATGTCAGGTCAGAGGAAAGGCCAGTCTCTATATCCCAGCCCACCCAGGTGGTCAGGTCAGACCAGAGGAAAGGCCAGTCTCTATCCCAGCCCACCCAGGTGGTCAGGTCAGAGGAAAGGCCATCTCTAACGCAACCCACCCAGGTGGTCAGGTCAGGTCAGAGGAAAGGCCAGTCTCTATCCCAGCCCACCCAGGTGGTCAGGTCAGAGGAAAGGCCAGTCTCTATCCACCCACCCAGGTGGTCAGGTCAGAGGAAAGGCCAGTGTCTATCCCGGCCCACCCAGGTGGTCAGATCAGAGGAAAGGCCAGTCTCTATCCTAGCCCACCCAGGTGGTCAGGTCAGAGGAAAGGCCAGTCTCTATCCCAGCCCACCAAGGTGGTCAGGTCAGAGGAAAGGCCAGCCTCTATCCCAGCCCTCCCAGGTGGTCAGGTCAGAGGAAAGGCCAGTCTCTATCCCAGCCCACCCAGGTGGTCAGGACAGGTCAAAGGAAAGGCCAGTCTCTATCCCAACCCACCCAGGTGGTCAGGTCAGAGGAAAGGCCAGTCTCTATCCCAGCCCACACAGGTGGTCAGGTCACAGGAAAGTCCCGTCTCTCTCCCAGCCCTCCCAGGTGGTCATGTCAGGTCAGAGGAAAGGCCGTCTCTCTCCCAGCCCACCAGTGGTCAGGTCAGACCAGAGAAAGGCCAGTTTCTCCCAGCCCACCCAGGTGGTCAGACCAGAGGAAAGGCCAGTCTCTATCTCAGCCCACCCAGGTGGTCTGACCAGAGGAAAGGCCAGTCTCTATCCCACCCCCCAGGTGGTCAGGTCAGACCAGAAGAAAGCCCACTCTCTATCCCGGCCAACCCAGGTGGTCAGACCAGAGTATAGGCCAGTCTCTATCCCAGCCCACCCAGGTGGTCAGCCCAGAGGAAAGGCCAGTCTCTATCCCAGCCCACCCAGGTGGTCAGACCAGATTAAAGGCCAGTCTCTATCGCAGCCCACCCAGGTGGTCAGGTCAAGGAAAGGCCCAGTCTCTATCCCAGCCCACCCAGGTGGTCAGACCAGAGGAAAGCCCAGTCTCTATCCCAGCCCACCCAGGTGGTCTGACCAGAGGAAAGGCCAGTCTCTATCCCAGCCCACCCAGGTGGTCAGGTCAGAGGAAAATGCCAGTCTACATCCCACCCCACCGAGGTGGTCAGGTCAGATCAGAGGAAAGGCCAGTCTCTATCCCAGCCCACCCAGGTGGTCAGGTCAGACCAGAGGAAAGGCCAGTCTCTATCCAGCCCACCAGGTTGTCAGACCAGAGGAAAGGCCAGTCTTTATCCCAGCCCAACCAGGTGGTCTGACCAGAGGAAAGGCCAGACTCTATCCCAGCCCACCCAGGTGGTCAGGTCAGACCAGAGAAAAGGCCAGTCTCTATCCCAGCCCACCCAGGTGGTCAGACCAGAGGAAAGGCCAGCCCTCTACCCCAGCCCACCCAGGTGGTCAGGTCAGACCAGAGGAAAGGCCAGTCTCTATCCCATCCCACCCAGGTGATCAGGTCAGACCAGAGGAAAGACTAGTCTCTATCCCAGCCACCAGGTGGTCAGACCAGAGGAAAGGCCAGTCTCTATCCCAGCCCACCCAGGTGGTCAGACCAGAGGAAAGGCCAGTCTCTATCACAGCCCACCCAGGTGGTCTGACCAGAGGAAAGGCCAGTCTCTATCCCAGCCCCCCCAGGTGGTCAGGTCAGACCAGAGGAAAGGCCAGTCTCTATCCCAGCCCACCCAAGTGGTCAGCTCAGAGGAAAGGCCAGTCTCTATCCCAGCCCACTCAGGTGGTCAGACCAGAGGAAAGGCCAGTCTCTATCCCAGCCCACCCAGGTGGTCTGACCAGAGGAAAGGCCAGTCTCTATCCCAGCCCACCCAGGTGGTCAGACCAGAGGAAAGGCCAGTCTTTTATCCCAGCCCACCCAGGTGGTCAGGTCAGACCAGAGGAAAGGCCAGTCCCTATCCCAGCCCTCCCAGGTGGTCAGGTCAGAGGAAAGGCCAGTCTCTATCTCAGCCCACCCGGGTGGTCAGACCAGAGGAAAGGCCAGTCTCTATCCCAGCCCACCCAGGTGTCAGGTCGAGGAAAGGCCAGTCTCTATCCCAGCCGACCCAGGTGGTCAGACCAGAGGAAACGCCAGTCTCTATCCCAGCCCATCCAGGTGGTCTGACCAGAGGAAAGGCCAGTCTCTATCCCAGCCCACCCAGGGGGTCGGGTCAGACCAGAGAAAAGGCCAGTCCCTATCCCAGCCCACGCAGGTGGTCAGACCAGAGGAAAGGCCAGTGTCTATCCCAGCCCACCCAGGTGGTCAGGTCAGACCAGAGGAAAGGCCAGTCTCTATCCCAGCCCACCCAGGTGGTCAGGTCAGACCAGAGGAAAGACCAGTCTCTATCCCAGCCCACCCAGGTGGTCAGACCAGAGGAAAGGCCAGTCTCTATCCAGCCCATCCAGGTGGTCAGACCAGAGGAAAGGCCAGTCTCTATCCCAGCCCACCAAGGTGGTCAGGTCAGAGGAAAGGCCAGTCTATATCCCAGCCCACCAGGTGGTCAGACCAGAGGAAAGGCCAGTCTCTATCCCAGCCGACCCAGGTGGTCGGGGTCAGAGGAAAGGCAGTCTCTATCCCAGCCGACCCAGGTTATCAGACCAGAGGAAAGGCCAGTCTCTATCCCAGCCCACCCAGGTGGTCTGACAGAGGAAAGGCCAGTCTCTATCCCAGCCCACCAAGGTGGTCAGACCAGAGGAAAGGCCAGTCTCTATCCCAGCCCACCCAGGTGGTCAGGTCAGGTCAGAGGAAAGGCCAGTCTCTATCCCCGCCCACCCAGGTGATCTGACCAGAGGAAAGGCCGGTCTCTATCCCAGCCCACCCAGGTGGTCAGGTCAGAGGAAAGGCCAGTCTCTATCCCAGCCCACCCAGGTGGTCAGGTCAGAGGAAAGGCCAGTCTCTATCCCAGCCCACCCAGGGGGTCAGGTCAGCCCAGAGGAAAGGCCAGTCTCTATCCCAGCCCACCCAGGTGGTCAGGTCAGAGGAAAGGCCAGCTCTACCCCAGCCACCAGGTGATCAGACCAAGGAAAGGCCAGTCTCTATCCCAGCCCACCCAGGTGATCAGACCAGAGGAAAGGCCAGTCTCTATCCCAGCCCACCCAGGTGGTCAGGTCAGAGGAAAGGCCAGTCTTCTATCCCAGCGCACCCAGGGGGTCTGTCCAGAGGAAAGGCCAGTCTCTATCCCAGCTCACCCAGGTGGTCACACCAGAGGAAAGGCCAGTCTCTATCCCAGCCCACCCAGGTGGTCAGGTCAGGTCAGAGGAAAGGCCAGTCTCTATCCCAGCCCACCCAGGTGGTCTGACCAGAGGAAAGGCCAGTCTGTATCCCAGCCCATCCAGGTGGTCAGGTCAGGGAAAGGCCAGTCTCTATCCCAGCCCACCCAGGTGGTCAGGTCTGACCAGAGGAAAGGCCAGTCTCTATCCCAGCCCACCAGATGGTCAGGTCAGCCCAGAGGAAAGGCCAGTCTCTATCCCAGCCCACCCAGGTGGTCAGTCAGACCAGAGGAAAGGCCAGTCTCTATCCAGCCCACCCACGTGGTCAGGTCAGAGGAAAGGCCAGTCTCTATCCCAGGCCACCCAGGTGGTCAGACCAGAGGAAAGGCCAGTCTCTATCGCACCCCACCCAGGTGGTCAGGTCACACCAGAGGAAAGGCCAGTCTCTATCCCACCCCACCCAGGTGGTCAGACCAGAGGAAAGGCCAGTCGCTATCCCAGCCCACCCAGGTGGTCAGGTCTGAGGAAAGGCCAGTCTCTATCCCAGCCCACCAGGTGGTCAGACCAGAGGAAAGGCCAGTCTCTATCCCATCCCACCCATGTGGTCAGGTCAGACAGAGGAAAGACCAGTCTCTATCCCAGCCCCCCCAGGTGGTCAGACCAGAGAAAAGGCCAGTCTCTGTCCCAGCCCACCCAGGTGGTCAGACCAGAGGACAGACCAGTCTCTATCCCAGCCCCCAGGTGGTCAGGTCAGAGGAAAGGCCAGTCTCTATCCCAGCCACCCAGGTGGTCAGACTAGAGGAAAGGCCAGTCTCTATCCCAGCCCACCCAGGTGGTCAGGTCAGAGGAAAGGCCAGTCTCTATCCCAGCCCACCCAGGTGGTCAGCCCAGAGGAAAGGCCAGTCTCTATCCCAGCCCACCCAGGTGATCAGGTCAGAGGAAAGGCCAGTCTCTATCCCAGCCCACCCAGGTGATCAGACCAGAGGAAAGGCCAGTCTCTATCCCAGCCCACCCAGGTGATCAGACCAGAGGAAAAGGCCAGTCTCTATCCCAGCCCACCCAGGTGGTCAGGTCAGAGGAAAGGCCAGTCTCTAATCCCAGCGCACCCAGGGGGTCTGTCCAGAGGAAAGGCCAGTCTCTATCCCAGCTCACCCAGGTGGTCACACCAGAGGAAAGGCCAGTCTCTATCCCAGCCCACCCAGGTGGTCAGGTCAGGTCAGGGGAAAAGGGCCCAGTCTCTATCCCAGCCCACCCAGGTGGGTCTGACCAGAGGAAAGGCCAGTCTGTATCCCAGCCCATCCAGGTGGTCAGGTCAGGGGAAAGGCCAGTCTCTATCCCAGCCCACCCAGGTGGTCAGGTCTGACCAGAGGAAAGGCCAGTCTCTACCCCAGCCCACCCAGATGGTCAGGTCAGACCAGAGGAAGGCCAGTCTCTATCCCAGCCCACCCAGGTGGTCAGGTCAGACCAGAGGAAAGGCCAGTCTCCTATCCCAGCCCACCCACGTGGTCAGGTCAGAGGAAAGGCCAGTTCTCTATCCCAGGCCACCCAGGTGGTCAGACCAGAGGAAAGGGCCCAGTCTCTATCGCAGCCCACCCAGGGGGTCAGGTCACACCAGAGGAAAGGCCAGTCTCTAACCCACCCCACCCAGGTGGTCAGACCAGAGGAAAGGCCAGTCGCTATCCCAGCCCACCCAGGTGGTCAGGTCTGAGGAAAGGCCAGTCTCTATCCCAGCCCACCCAGGTGGTCAGACCAGAGGAAAGGCCAGTCTCTATCCCATCCCACCCATTGTGGTCAGGTCAGACCAGAGGAAAGACCAGTCTCTATCCCAGCCCACCAGGTGGTCAGACCAGAGGAAAGGCCAGTCTCTGTCCCAGCCCACCCAGGTGGTCAGACCAGAGGACAGACCAGTCTCTATCCCAGCCCACCCAGGTGGTCAGGTCAGAGGAAAGGCCAGTCTCTATCCCAGCCCACCCAGGTGGTCAGACTAGAGGAAAGGCCAGTCTCTATCCCAGCCCACCAGGTGGTCAGGTCAGAGGAAAGGCCAGTCTCTATCCCAGCCCACCCAGGTGGTCAGACCAGAGGAAAGGCCAGTCTCTATCCCAGCCCACCCAGGTGGTCAGGTCAGAGCGAAGACAT
>JAFLJL010017199.1:20000-22500 GCA_018398815.1 Conus ventricosus | reverse complement strand
TATATTGTGCATTTTAATATTTTTTTTAAATACTTCCACCCAGCATTGTTCTCTGTACTCAAGTGAAGAGTCACTCAACGTATGTTGCCACAGCAGGGAACTGGACATACACCCCAATCTCTCGGCCATTCTTCGCCCTCTCCGCTCTTGGTTTACTTCGATCTCTCTCCGTTCTGAACAGGCCTCACTTCACCAAACCTCTGATTAATCACTGAGAACGATGATTAGAACAGCCGAGCGCGCGCGCGCGCACGCGCGCGCACGCGCGCTCGCGCGCGCGCGCGTGTGTGTGTGTGTGTGTGTGTGTGTGTGTGTGTGTGTGTGTGTGGTGTGTTTTGTGTGTGTGTGTGTGTGTCTGTGTGTGTGTGCGCGTGCACGCGCGTGCTGCGAGTGTGTGTGTGTGTGTGTGTGTGTGTGTGTGTGTGTGTGTGTGTGTGTGTGTGTGTAGTAGCGGTATGACAGGAGAGAGAGAGAGGAGAGAGAGAGAGAGAGAGAGAGAGAGAGAGAGAGAGAGAGAGAGAGAGAGAGAGAGAGAGAGGAAGAACTCAGAACTCAGAACTCAGAACATTTTATTTGACAGGCCACAGGCCCATATCAAAGTGAGTGAACAAGGTCAAATAAATCAGTACAAGCCACTTTAACGAAAACGCAGCTGAATTGTGTTCAAAGTTAACAAAGAAAACATTCATGAAGCAACTGCAGCATTAAGTACTCCGTTCCTAACAGCCATTGCTCTATAAATGAAATCACCAACACTCGTAATAGTAGTCTTAATAGAACAGGCTAGCAACATGGACATTTTGAATAGAGAAGGGTGTTTGTAATATTTAGCTGGAATCAACTCAAAGCGCAACTTCTCGTACAAAGGACAAATCAGTAGAAAATGAAGCTCAGTTTCCGGTGCTTCCTTACAGTGTGGACAGAAAATGTCATGGTTTCTATTGCGATCAGTATATCGTAAAAAGTGGCACCGTAAAGGCGACATTCCTAACCGAAACCTTGAAAGTAACCTGCGGATGTTAACATGTTTAATTACACAGAGGTAGGAACTTCGAACAAGAGACTGGTTATATGACCGATAAACATCGTACAATTCATGCGATTCAATAGCTGAATGCCAGTCTTGGATGTAACAATCACTTAAACGTTTCTTAAATTCTACAATGAAAGCTTTCACATTGCCAACACTTTGCATTTCCCATACAATTCCAAACCCGAATCTATAAAGAACATAGCAAACATTAGTTGTCCAGGTAATATAATTTTGATTCTGCAGATGCAGCAACATATCATAAGCTTTTTTCGGGAGTCTGTTATTATCCATACAAGCAACACGAAGCCAAAATCTGATGCATTTTGCATAAGTATTAACATAAAGAGGATGTCTTCCAGATTCGCCATACACTAAGTGCCTAGGAGCCTTTGGACTTACACCAAGAAATCTTTTAATAGCAGCTAAGTGCACCCTTTCAATTTGTTCCTGGTTAGATGACAGTCCCAAATCTCTGCTCCATAAGTTAAGATAGGCTGTATTTGACAATCGAATAGCTTAAAGAAAATACCAGGAGAATGTTCACCTATTGACCATAGCATTCTGTTGATAGCAGTTAATCCTTTCTTTGCTCTGTTTGCTAGGTCACACATAGTTGCTTGGAAAGATAACTTGTAGTCAGTGTTATACCAAGATACTTATACATGTTAACAGCGGAAAGCTGAGCACCACCAAAAGTCCAATTTTCATTCGAAGCAAGGTAAACCCCATTCCTGAATACAACAATATTTGACTTTTCCAGATTCACAAGTAAATCTAAACGTTTTGAAGTATTATACAAGACATTCAGTTGGGTTTGCAAACCAATGACAGTATCAGAAAATAATGCAACATCATCAGCAAATAACAGAATCAAAAGTTCAATGAGGTCTGGAGAAAGCTGAATACCATGTCTACCAAAAGTGTTAATATCTTTAGTTAATTCATTGATGAATAGTGAAAAAAGCACAGGTGAACACACCTCACCTTGTTTTAGTCCCCGTGGGCATAGAAAAGTGTCAGTAAGGTCACCACTAGTTCGAACACAAGTCTTCACAACATTATACACACTTTGCAATGCTTTCAAGAATTTTCCATTTAAGACCATTAACAGAGAGAACCTTCCATAATTTATCCCTACTTACTAGGTCAAAAGCCTTCCTAAAGTCTATAAATGCGACATAGAGCTTCCTGTGTCTTAACAACTGCTTCTGAATCATTGCCAGTAAAGTGAAAATGTGATCTGTTGTACATCGTTTGTCACGAAAACCAGCTTGCTCCTCCCCAAGAATGTTGTTCATTTCAATCCATTTGGTTAACCTTCTATTGAGAACAAAGCTATATATTTTACTACAAATGTTCAACAAAGAGATTCCACGGTAGTTATCTGGACAATTCCTATCACCCTTCTTAAATAGTGGTTGCAAGATAGAGACTGACCAATCCTCCGGAAACAAACCCTCATCAAAA
>JAFLJL010017199.1:0-15000 GCA_018398815.1 Conus ventricosus | reverse complement strand
GCTGGGGTTGTCCAGGTTTTCCGGCCGTTTTGCCGGGTTCCCCATTTTATGCCCCCCCAAACCGGCAAATCCGTGAGAGGGGCCCCTTAGGGGGGGGAGGGCCCCCCGCCTTTCCCCACTTCTTCCCTGCCCCTTTTTGCCGGGTGGGGGGACGCACCCGGGCCCGGCAGGATGCGTTCCGGCGGGACTCATCTCCCAAGTCCGAGGGTGGGGCAGTCCCTGACTTTATCTGTCTCTTAGGATGGCAAGCCTTGAGGGCCCCCCCGCTTTTCCATCAGGTGTGAATCGCGGGTGGGTTGGGCCCCCTAGAGAGGGGAAACCCTTTTTTTCGCGTGTCCACAACGTTCCTCTCCTATTTCGTTTCAAGCCTTCAGTGAAGGTTTTGTGTTTTTGGCGGGGCATTAGTGTAGAGGGCCCCCAAGCAGCCGACGTTTTCCCTAACCCAAAGGGAAACGCTGTGTTGCCGTTGTTTTGTTTTTTTGTGTGTTGGTTTTGTTTTTTTTTTTTTTTTTTTTTTTTTTTTTTTTTTTTTTTTTTGCCTGTGTCAAGTACCCGCCAGGACTTCGAGAAGATTTAAAGTACGACATTGGGTTTGGGGGGGGGGGCCTGAACAATTGGGTTAACTTTGGGGTAAGTTTTTGTCCGATGGTTTGACCCGGGGACATACAAATTATATAAAAAATACATTTGAAAAAAAGCATTGCGGGGCATTCCGGGGGGGGTTTAAAGACGAATAACCTTGTTTGATATTCAGCCCGGATTACCGGGATGTGATTTCACCCCTTTTCCCCTCTGGATTGGGCCCTTTTGGGGGCTGGGTTTGTACTTTTCCTCCTGAGGGAGGGTTTGTTTTTTTGTAAACGTGCGCACTGCGTGCACGGGGATGCAAGGGGGCCCTGCGCGATGGTCGGGTTTTAAAATTGGGGGGGGGGGGGGTGGGGGTGGGGGGAGGGGAAAAATATTAGGGGAATTTTTGGACGTTTCCAAGTTTTTTGGGGTTGGGTTAATTGGCAAACTGTGGGGAAAAACCCCTTTCATTAATTCCACCAGGGGAACCCCCCGGGGATTTCAATGGGGAAAAAAAAAAAACCCCCAAAAAAATTTTAAAACTTATTTTTCCCCTGGCTTTTTTTTTTCCCTTTTTTTTTTTTGGAGCCCCCTTTAAATTTTGTGTTTCCCAAACCCCAATAAAAAAAAAATATTTATTTTTAGATTAAAAATTTCTCCTCTTGGGGGGGGGGGGTAATGTTTTAAAAAAACAAACCACCCAAATTAAAACCCCAAAAAAACACCCAACCACCACCACCCCCCCTATTTCAGGGGAAAAGGCCCTGCAGAAACGAACCCGCCGGCCCCCCAACACACACCTTTTTTTTGGGGTTTAATCAAAAAAAACTTCTTTTAAAACACAAAACAACCTTTAAAATTCAAAATTTTGGAATCTTTTTTTTAAATTTTTTCCCCCCCCCCACCAACAATTTTTCAAAAAAAAACAAATTAAAAAAAAACAAAAAAAATTTTTTTTAAAAGAAAAAAAAAAAAAAAAAAAACTTTTTTAATTTTTTTTTAATAATTTTAAAAATTTTTTGTTTAAAAAAAAATTTTAAAAAATTCTTTCCGGTTGGTTATTTTTTTTTAAATTTTTTTTGCCCCCGTACCTTTTTTTTAAATTTCCCTTTTTTCGTTTTTTATTTAAAATCTTTTTGGCAACACAGCTTTGTGGGGTAGCACAATGAGTTTTCCCTTATCAGTAGGGGCTCCTGTTTTAACGGGTTATCAAAAAATCTATAGCTGGGGAATGCCTTGTGTATTGTTATCTAAAAATCTATAGCTGGGATCTCATATGAACTGTTATCGAAATCTATAGTTGGGGATGCTCATAGTGAAATGTTATCTGAAATCTATACTAGGGATTTTTCATAGTGTACTTTTATCTGAAATCTATAGCAAGGGATGGCTAAAGGGTGTACTGTTATCTGAAATCTTAGCTAGGGATGCTCAAAGTGTATTTTTTTTATCTAAAAATCTATGCAAAGGGATTTTTCAAAGTGTACGTTATCTTAAAAATCTATGGCTGGGGATGCTCATGGGTTTACTTTTATCTAAAATTTATACTGGGAATGCTCATAGGGGGGGTACGGGGTTTATCTGAAATCTATAGCTAGGGATGTTCATAGTGTACTTTTATCTAAAAACTAAAGCAAGGGTGTCATAGTGTACTTTAAACTAAAATCTATGCGGGAAATGTTCATAGGTACAGTTACGGGGGGGGGGGGGGGAAATTTAATGGCTAGGAATGTTTCATAGTTTTAGGTTTCTGAAATCTATGGGGGGGAATGCTCATAGTGAATGTTATCTAAAATCTATAAACGTTTTTAAATCATCCAAGTTTTTGTCGGGAAATAGCTCCGTGGCCCGGGGATACAAAAATTTAAATTGCCCTGAGTAAGTATTTCTCTTTGTTTTTCCCCTCTCAATGTCTGTGCCTCTTTCATTCTTTTCTGTGTTTCCGGTCACGCACAAAAGACACGGGTTCCCTCAGTGACAATTGTGGAGTGTGGCCCGCCCCAGTGCCGGGTTTGGCAGGGGCCCGTAAAAAGGGGCGTGAACCTGCCGGGGTTTTTTGCTTCCCTGTCAACCTTGGAGGGGGGGGGGAGGAAAATAGCAACTCGCCGAATAGTGGGGTTTTAAGTGTTTTAAACAAAACCACGTAAAATTTGGATTTTCGTCGATGTTTTAAAAGGGGGAATTCCGTAAAAGGGGAGTGCTGTCTTGGGGGTTTTTTCCAGAGGGGAAAGGGAGTGTTTTTGTGAAATTGCAAGCCCGTACAAATTTTGAGGCGTTTCCCAAAGGGTTTGGGGTTTGGGCCCCGTATCATGTTTTTTCTCCCTTTGGGGGCGGGGGTCTCGGAAACCCCTCGACCGACTTTTAAAGGGTTTTGGGTACCAGGGTTGGGACTGTCGGGGGTTTCCCGGTGTTCGGGCAAACGGGTTTTTCACGTACCGGGGCCGTTAGCTGTCGGGCTTGCCCCGGCGACTGGGGGTGCCCGCCCCAGGGGTGCCCGTCCAGTTTATCGTCCAGTGTGCGTCCGGGTGTACCAAGTGAAAAATGTCTTTTGTTTCGGTGTTCGGGGACGGGTTTGCATGAAACCAGGGCGTTGGCTGCTGGCATTTGCCCCGGGCGACTGGGGGGTGTCGCCCAGTGGTCGCCCAAAGGTATCGTCCGTGTGGCGTCCAGTGTTCCCGATTGGGGAATGCCGATTTTTTCGGTGTTCAGGGGCGGGTTCGGGAAACGCCCGGGGGTTTGGGCTGTCTGGCAGTGTCCCGGGGGACTGAGGGGTCGTCCATTGTGCTTTTCCGGGGGGGTTGCCCCCGGGGTTCCGGCGAGTTTTTTTGTCCCTTTCCCCTAAAAGGCAAATCCGTGGAGTCCCCTCCGGGTTGGGGGGGTTGGGCACCCCATCCCCCCCGGGCATCCCGGGCCCATTTCTCTCCCGGAGGGGGGACGCCCCCCGGGCCCGGCAGGATGCGTTCCCCGGTGGAGGGAACCCTCCCACAGTCCGGGGTTGCAGTTCCTCGACTTCATCTGTCCTTCAGGTTTGGCAACCCGTTTTGAGGGCCCACCGCAGTTTCCACAGCGTGTGACTCGCGGGTTTGGGTTGGTCCCCGGGTAAGGGGGAAAACCGCGTTCTTTTCGAGGGTGCCAACGTTCCTCCCCTATTTCGTATCAAGCCCCCTTCAGTGAAGGTTTTGTTTTTTTGGGGCGGGGTTTTAGTGTGGAGAGCGCCGTAAAGGCCCGACTTTTTTCCAAAACCATATCGGGAAACGCTGTGTTCCCGGGTTTTTGTTGTTTTTTTGTTTTGGGGTTGTGGTTTTGTTTTTTTTTTTTAAAATTTTTTTTTTTTTTTTTTTTTTTTTTTTTGCCTGTGTCAGTACCCGCCAGGGACTTGGGGTATGAAGTATTGAAAGAAACGACATTGGGTGGGGGTTTACCTGAAAAATTTGGTGTTGAACTTTTGGGGGGTTTAAAGTTTGGTGTCCGGGGTTTTGGGGAACCCCGGGCCCAAATAAAAATTTTAAAAAAGGAATCCCATTGAAAAAAAAGAATTTGCGTGGGCATCTGGGTTTATGACGTATAAAACCTTTGGGTTTTGTTTATTTCAGCCCGGGATTACCAGGTGTGTGATTTCACCCTTTTCCCCTCTGGAAAAGGGGCCTTTAGGGGGCTGGGGTGTTTTAATCTGTGCCCCTGGGGGAAAGGGGTTTTGTTATATTAAACGTCCCAGCACATGCGTGCACGGGGTATGCAAAAAGGGGGGCCCTTTGGGGGGGGCTTGATGGTCGGGTATTGATATTTATTTTTTGGATTTTTTTGGGTTTTTTTGTTGTTGTTTTTTTTGTTGGGGGGGGGGAAAACTGCCCTAGGGTTTGGGAATAAAAAGGGTTTTTGGGTTTTTCATTTTCCCATTCTGTGGGTAAAGGGGTTCCCGTGTTTTAATGCAAATAAAGCCTTCTGTTTGTGAAAGGTATTTTCTTTTTGTTTTTTTGTTGTGTGGGCGTTCATACTTAGAAAAAGGGGGGAAAGGGGTGGTTATAACGGGGGATATATTAATACATAAAAATCCCGTCTACTGTCCTATACAGTGACAATTGGTGGAGATGCGGGGTTTTAAATTAGAAATTATTTAGGCCCAAAACCTTCGGGGGATTTTAAAAAAAAAAAAAAACAAAAAAAAAAAACAAAAAAAAATGGGGTTTGTTAAAATGGGGTTTGTTTTTTGTTGGATAGGTTTTGATATTGGAATAGAAATTTGAAAAGCGTGGGGGTTGGTTGGGGGGAGCGCCCGCCCAGTAGGGGAGGAAGGCGGGGTTTGCTTGGAAAATTCCTAGAACAAAATTGCCAGGTAACGTTGTCTCTTTGTTGTTGGGTTTTGGTTGCAACCGGGGTATGAATGGTTTTTTTTGGGTGTTCCCTTTTTCTATTCCAATTACAGTTTTTATGAGTTTTGGAAAAAGAAATTGATGGTCACAGTAATATTTGACGTCCCAATGTTTGAAATGAAATTTTCCCAAAATGATGGTCATCAACTTGCAAGTATTTAAACCGTGCCTAGGGTTTTGGGAAAAACAGGTTTTTTTGGAAAAAAACATTTGGTGGTTGCCAAGACAAATTGTATTTCTTCACCCTGGGACGATAAAGAAATTCGTTTACGTTTGGGAAGAGAGTAAATTTTTTCCCCTTGGGGAAAGGTTCTGGGTTAAAAAAAAAGAAAAAAAATTTGGGTTTTCCTTGGGGTAGGGGGATTGATGTCTGTGGTGAGGGCATAGGAAAAACCGATCGCAAGCAAAGGCCCAAAGGGCACCGTAACCCAGTTGAGTCTTTTAAAGGAAAGAAAGGGGGATTTTTTCAACTCCTGTAAAGCACCCCGGGGTTACTCCCATGCCCCCAACCGGGGGCGGCGGAAAAGCCGGGGTTTAGGAAGGTCTCCGGGGGGGTTCCCAGCTAAGTTTTTGTCCCCAAAGCAGTCCTGCCTGTTCGTACTACTCAGCCGGGGTAGAGCTAGTATTGATTAAGGGGAATTTGGCCCTTTTCTTTGCTGACAATGTAGAAAAGGAAAAGCAAAAAAGAAGTGGGGGATGCAATCTTTTAGGAAGGCACGGGTTTGGTCGGGAAATGCCAGGGAAAAGGGAGAGGAAGGACAGGAGGAGTTACCCGGTTTTAGCTACCAAGAGGGGAAAACTCCCGCCAAGCTTAGGAGGAGGAAAGGAAGCTGCTGCCAGGAGAGAGGAAGCTGCCCCGGGAAGAGGAAGCTGCTCCAGGTTTGGGAGAGAGGAACCGTAAAAGGAGAGGGGAAAGGAAGCTGCGGTAAGTTTAAAGGAGGGGGGAAAGAGGAACTGGGGCTAATTTTAGGAGAAAAGGAAGAGGAGGCTGCTGCCGGGTTTGGGGTTTCCCCTTTTTGGGCAGAGAAGCAAAAAAAAAGGGAGGATGAGGTTGCTTTCCAAAGAGGGGAGAGGTCCAAGAAAATGGCTACCAGAAAGGGGAAAAGGCGGTTTGCTAGGGGAAATTCGACCAGGATGACGTAGTTTAAAAGGAAGTTTGAGCCTGGATCCAAGCAACGAAGGCGGAGGAATCGTTCATTGAAACGGGGGAAAAGTTGAATTGAAAGAGAAAGAGTTGAAGGAGGGGGAGAAAAAAGGTGAAGGGGGAAGCAAAAAGCCATGTGCAATTGCCCCCTTTGGGGAAGAAAACGTAAAGGGACATGTTTTAGCCATTTCGAGCAGGTTGCCACTTTTGTCCCGGGGAAAAAAAGAACTTAAAGGGTTTCCTCTAGACTAATAGCTCTGGTTTAGGGGGGAAAGACAAAGGGGATGCTATTCTCCCGACTAAAAGCCGTTAAACTCGCAAGTTTCGACCAAGTAAGAAAGCGTTCTAAGTATTTCCGTTTGGGGAACGCTGAGGCAACCGAAAAAAATTCAGGGGAATGAAGAAAAAGTAGGAGAAAAAATTTCAGCAGTTTTTAGACCCGGGTAAAGTTTTTGTTTCCGTCTGGGGACTGGGAGCCGGGGGAAAAACGAAAAAAAAAGCGGAGGACTTGAAAGATATATTTTTGAGGAACAGATGTATGGAACTTTTACCCTTAACCCTTTTTCACGGAAGTGCATCGGGGCGTTTTTTCCCCAAAATGCCCGAAAACCGGGCCCCGGAAAACAACTCGGGTTTGAGAAGCACGACAATGGGGGGAGAGACAAAAGAGGCCCATCTGTAAAAATGACGCCACGAGGGCAAACCAAAACACCCAGGGGGGTTTAAAAAACAAGGCAATTCCGCGAAAGGGACCCGGGAAACAAAAAAGGGGGAGAGTAAAAATTTTGAAGGCTCAGCCAGCGAAAAAAATGAGCACCCAAAAAAGGGGCCCCAGGAAGGGGGGTTTATTTGTTTTTGCATGCAAGCGACCAGGTTTACACCACGAAATTGTCCCCAATCTTTAGAGTGGGCCCATCCCAAAAAGTGTCAAGTCCCTTTGGGGAGCCAGTAAATCGGGAACCCACCCCGCACGGTTTTTTGGCCCTGCTCCAGGAAAAATTCAGTCCGAGGGGCAGGGTGAGGGTCGGAGAGGGCATGGGCAAAGGGGATCAGAGTACAGGAGCTCGCAAACCCCTGGTCGCGGCCCAGGCTGGGACCAAGTGTTCCTAAACAGGGAGGACTCAGCGGTTGTATTGGCTTTAAAAAACCCGGGGTCGTAGCCACACTCCCCGTGGTTTTGTGTGTACATGGGGCACGCCGTACTTTTAGGGGAAGGTTGGGGGCTCGGGGGATGGAGGATCCCGTTGAGGAAGTGCTGGTGGGGGGAAATTTCATACGCCGTGAGGGGAGCACCATCCCGGCGAGGGCCCAGAAAACCCCATCAGGGAGACAAAAAATTTTCGGAAGTGACAGGGCCAAAACCCATAAAGCCTCGGTTTGCGTGGAAAACCCCGTGCTCAGGCGAAACCCAGGGCAGGCCCCCCCCAACCTTTAAACTTTGAAGGGGCAAGTGATGGCTTTCTCGAAAAACGAGTGATTCAGGGCAGGAAAAGGATGATAGCCTTTTCATGCCAAAAGAGGTCCCGAGGAAAATTTGTGTTCCATCCCCCTGGAAATAGGGGCTCCCCTTTATGTGGAAAGACCGAGTCCCGGTACCCAAAATCGGGAGTGAGGGGTGGGGAAAAACAACCCAGGTTTGTGTGCCGAATTTTCCCCAAGAAGAAACCCAAAAACTCTCGGGGAAAGATATTCCTATGGTTTAACATTTGGGGGTTAACCTTTGGGGGGGGGTCCGATTGGTTTTACACCGGAAATAAAAATTAGTATAAAGAAACAAATTTTAAAGAAAACATTGGTGGGCATCTCGGGGTTTTTAGTAACCAAACCTTTCTTTATATTTCCCGGGATTACCAGGTTGGTTTGGGTTCACCCTTGTCCCCTTGGGGATTGGCCTTTAAAGGGGGTTAAATTTTGTTTTCTGTGCCCCCGGGGGAAAGGGTTTTTTAATGTAAACGTGCAGCACATGCGTGCCCGGGTATGCATAAAGGGGGGGTTTCGCGGGTGGTCGGGTTATTGATAGTATTGTTGGATTCTTTTTGGGGGTTTTTTTGGGTTTTTTTTGTGTGTGGTGAGGGGAGGGGGGGGGGGGGGAAATGCCTATGTGTCGGTTTTGAAAAAGGGATTGGGGTTTTTTTATCGCCATTCTGTGGGGGGGGGGTGGTTGTGAATGCAAATAAAGCCTTCTGTTTTTTGCACTGTAATTTTTTTTTGTGTATTGTTGTTGTTTTGGCTTTTATATCATAAAAGGGGGGAAAAGGGGTGGTTAAAAACCCGGGGGGAAATATTAAAAAACAAAAATCCCCGTCTATTTTCCCTTTTACCTTTTACAATAATTGGGGGAGCCTTTTCCCCACCTTTGAAATCGTATCTTTAACCGGCCCCGCACAAACCAACCCGGGGCCCGGTTTCTGGTTTTTTTTCGGAAACCCGGGCAAGCACAAAAAATTTTGGGAAAAAGGGTTTGGCAAGGGGCCCTTTCCAGTAGTTTCCAAGGTGGGGGAGGCCGATTTCGAAACGAGTTCGAGGTTTTGGGGGAAGCTCTAAACCCCCAACCGGTTTTAGATCGTTTGTGGAGAGGGGGGGAGAATCGAGCACCAAAAAGCAAATGGCGACAGTAAAAAATTAGGACGAAGAGGGTTTGTGAGGCGGGCCCCCCCATTGGGAAAGAAGTTCCAGTAGTACCCCCTGGGTGCGTCAGAATCCCGAGGATGTTTGGGGATTGGGGCTGAAGACGGCATTTAGGGAAAAGCTGCGCAGTGGTCGGGGGATTCCAGGATGTCTTTAAAAGACTTTTCCAGGGTTCTACCCCTTTTGGGGGCTTTCCAAATCAAGTGACTTTGAATATTCCAGTACGATCGAGCCCTATCCAGCCCCTAACCCCCAAAGCGACCCGTGTTCGGGTGAAGTGGGATGATGTTGAGAATGGGAGCATTGGGGAAAATCGAAACTCCATATTGTTCAACCCCAAAATGCTGGTAAAAAGAAAAGGGTGGCAAGAAATTTGGTTCCCGTGTTTTCTTCCGTCGTTGAACAAAATATTTAGTTTGGGTTCAGAGGCCGATGCCAGAAGTAGATACTTGTTCGCAAAACTGGGGGGGCGGGGTTTTTATAAGGGTTGACCTGTCAAAAGGATACTGGCAGATACCCGGACGGGAAAAACGAAACCCTCCCAAGACAGCGTTCTACAAACCCCAGGGTCATTTCGTGGTTTTTGATGCCTTTCCGGGGGTGTTATTTTTGGGAGCAGTGTTTACCCCCGGGTGATGAGGGAAAATTTCTTTAAACCAAGGAACAGACGAAGTTTTTAAATTCCCTCGACGTGGTTGGGGTCAAAAAAAACGACACTGGGAAAAACATTTTCTGTATTGGAGCAGTTTTTGGAACGCATTCGAGAGTGTGGTCTTTCCCACCAGGCCCCCCCAAATGGGAGCTGGGGGAAAACTGAGGTGTCCTACCTTGGGGGACAGGGTTGGAAGAGGGGTAATCAGGCCTGAAGGGAAACAAAAAGGGCGCAAATTTAGTCAGCTACGCGCCCCCGCTCAAAAGCGGAAAGCAGTTTCCTGGGTTTTGGGAGGGTTCTTTCCGACCCATTCAACCAAGGGTTTTTTGGGAAAAAGCGTTGGCCACCTCACTAAAAACCAAAGGAAATCAGCCCTTGCATTTGGGGGTTGGGAAACCGGGGTTGAGGGGGGGTTCCAGAAGCTGAAAGATTGTTTCTGCACGCCGCCCCGTAAAGCCAAATTTAAAAATTCCGGAACGTTCGCTTCCCTTTTGAAGACAGAAGCGGGCCCGAATTGGGGATAGGAGCTTGCTGTGTCAGGAAAAACAAAGACGGAAAATCCATCCGGGAGGGGGGGCGCCAGCAGAAAACCAACCCCGCTAACGCAACCAAACCATCGTTTGGAAAAAAAAATGTTTGGCTCTGGAAAGGGCGGGTTTAAGGTTTTGGGAAACCCCACCTTTATGGGGTTGGGAAATTTCCCCTAAAAAACGGCCCCTTTTAAACCCCCTTTAATATTTTTGGAAAAAGGGTTTTAAGGGCGCCCCCGTGGTCCCGGGTCACCAGATGGGGAAATTTTTTGCTACAAAACCCTTTCCCTTTGTTTGTGGAGGGAAATTCCCGGGCGTGAAAATGTTTTTTGCCGAAATTTTTTGGTCGTATGGATAAAAGGGGGCTTTTTGGGCCCAGGGGCTTAAAAAAAGTAGAGGAAGGGGAGGGCTTATTTTTTTTCAAGTGTGAAACACTAAGGACTTTTTTTGCGTTCCTCGGGTTTTTTTTTAAAGGGATACTTTTAAAACTTGGGGGAAAGGGGAAAATTGGCACCCCACAATGACAAAGGTCGCCCAGTGACCCTTGTGGAGTTTGGGCCCGGGCCCTGGGCCCGTTGGCAGTGGCCGGAAGTGCGTTAATCCTGCCGGGGAATTTTTCTTTACCTGTCAACTTCCCTTTGGGGGGGGGAGGGAGAATTGCAAAACTCCCGGAAAAGTGAGGTTTACTTGGGGTAAAAATAACGCTCGGGGAAATGGAGTTCGGGGATGTGAAAAGGGGAAATTCCCTGAATGGAGTGCTGGCTTGTTAGTTTTCCCCAGGTGAACTCGGGGGTGTTGGGTTGTGTTTTCTGCAAGGTTTAGAAAATTGGGCGTTTTTTCCACGAAGGAGGGTTGGTTTTCGTACCAAGTTTGTTTTTGCCTTTTTGGGGGAGGGGGCTCTCCCCTATGCCCCCGACCGACTTTTGAAGGGGTTTGGCTACCCGGGTTGACTGTCGGTGTTTCGGTTTTTTCAGCGACGGGTTCTGCCCCGTACCAGGGCGTTACCCGTTGGCAGTGTCCCCGGGGACTGAGGGGGGTGTCTCCCGTGTGTCGTTTCCCGTGGGTTTGCCCGTGTGTCGCCAGGGGTACCAAAGGGGTTTGACTGTCGGTGTTTCCCGGGGTTTACCCCGGGTTCTGCACGTACCAGGGGTTGGGGTGTCTTTGGCCCCTTTTCCGGTACGGAGGGTGTTCCATGTTGTCCAGTGTAAATTTCCAGTGTGTCCCTCCAGTGTTTCCCCGAAAGGGAAGGGGCTGGGCCCGCTTTTTTGGTGTTCAGCGACGGGTTTTGCACGGCCCGGGGTTTGGGTGTCGGGAGTGTCCCCGGGGACTGAGGGTGTCGTTCCCCGGGTCCCTCCATTTTATGTCCCCGTGTGTCCCTCCAGTGTAAACCCGATGAAAGGCGGGCGAAGTTTCGGTGTTCAGCGGGGGGCTGCACCGGGACCAGGGGGTTGGCTGTTTTGGGGGGTGTCCCCGGGGGGAAATGAGGGTGGGGTCCCCTTGTGTCCCTTTCCCCGTTGTTGTCCAAGGGTTCCGGCGAGTTTTATGTACCTCCCCTACACGGCAAATCCGTGAGGGTCGGCCTCTCAGGTGGTGGGAGTTGGCACCGCCATCCCACTGTCATCCCTGCCCACTTCTTGCCGGAGTGGGACGCACCGGAGCACGGCAGGATGCGTTCCGGTCGGGACGTCATCTCCCACAGTCCGAGGGTGTGGGCAGTTCCTCTGACTTCATCTGTCTCTTCAGGGTGGCAAGCGTCTTGAGGGCCCACCGCAGTATTCCATCAGCGTGTGACTCGCGGGTGTGGTTGGTGCCCGGTAGGGAGGGAACCGCGTTCTTCGACGTGTCACAAGTTCCTCTCTATTTCATATCAAGCGCTTCAGTGAAGGTTTTGTGTTTTGGCGGTGCATTAGTGTGAGAGCGCCGTCAAGCAGACCGACGTTTTCATAACCATATCGGGAAACGCTGTGTTGCCGTTGTTTTTTTTTTTTTTGTGTGTGTGTGGTTTTGTTTTTTTTTTAAAGTTTTTTTTTGGGTTTTTTTTTTTTTTTGGCTGTTCAAGTACCGCCAGGGACTTCGGATGATAGTATTGAAAGTACGACATTGGGTGCGGGTTACCTGAACAATTGGTGTTGAAACATTTGGGGGTTAAGCTTTGGTGTCCGATGGTTTGACACCGGCACATACAAATTAGTATAAAGAATACATTTGAAAGAAAAGCATTGCGTGGGCATCTCGGGTTTATGACGTATCAACCTTGTTGATATTTCAGCCGGGATTACCAGGTGATGTGATTTCACCTTGTCCCCTCTGGTATTGGCCTTTAGTGGGCTGAGGTGTGTATCTGTGCCTCCTGAGGGAAGGGTTGTTATATGTAAAGGTGCAGCACATGCGTGCACGGGTATGCATAAGGGGCCATGCGCTGATGGTCGGGTATTGATAGTATTGTTTGGATTCTTTGGGGTTTGTTTGTGTTTTTTTTGTGTGTGGGGGGGGGGGGGGGGGGGAGGAAACTGCCTATGTGTCGGATATATAAAGGTATTGGTGTTTCATCTGCCATTCTGTGGGGGAGAGTGCGTGTGTGAATGCAAATAAGCCTTCTGTTTGTGCACTGTATTTTCTTTTGTGCGTGTTTGTTGTGTGGCGTTCATACTTAGTAAAAGGGGGAAAGGGGTGGTTATAACGGGGGATATATATTAATACATATATCCTGTCTACTGTCCTATACAGTGACAGTCCGTCGGTCTCAGTGCCACAGATCTGTCTGCTGTGTCTGTCCGTCCGCCGTCCGTCCTTCAAATTGTTTGTTTGTTTCTGTCTGTCTGTCTGTCTGTCTGTCTGTCTGTCTCTCATCTCTCTCTCTCTCTCTCTCTCTCTCTCTCTCTCTCTCTCTCTCTCTCTCTCTCTCTATCTCTCTCTGTTCGTTCGTTCGTTCGTCTTTCAATTTAACGTCTATTTCACATAAGTAATTTTAGACAGAGTTAGGGAAATAGCGTGTGTGTGTGTGTGTGTGTGTGTGTGTGTGTGTGCGTGCGTGCGTGCGTTGCGTGCGTGCGTGGTGCGTGCGTGCGTTCGTGCGTGCGTGCGTGCGCGCGTGTGCGTGTGTGTGTGTCTGTGTGTGTTGAGGGACCGATAAGAGATTTGTGTGTGTGTGTGTGTGTGTGTGTGTGCGGGGGGTGCGTGCGTGCGTGCGTGCGTGCGTGCGGTGTGTGTGTGTGTGTGGTGTGTGTGTGTGTGTGTGTGTGTGTGTGTGTGTGTGTGTGTGTGTGTGTGTGTGACAGATAAACAGAAAATGGGAAGAGATGCAGACAGACAGACAGACAGACAGACAGACAGACAGACAAAGAATAGTCTCCTGCTCTCTCTCGTTACTGTTAGATAATCTCCCACCCCGCTCCGCTCCCAACAACCTCCGAACCCCCCCCCCCTCCCCCCATACACACACACACCACACACCTCCTTTCTGTTTGGCTCGATGAGGAACAGTAAGCTCACTTTCCTCTCTCTTTTTCTTCTCTCTACGAACCTGTCTGTGTGCCTATGGTTGTGTCTTTATGTCTGTGTGCCTATGGTTGTGTCTTTATGTCTGTGTGCCTATGGTTGTGTCTTTATGTCTGTGTGCCTATGGATGTGTCTTTATGTCTGTGTGCCTATGGTTGTGTCTTTATGTCGTGTGCCTATGGTTGTGTCTTTATGTCTGTGTGCCTATGGTTGTGTCTTTATGTCTGTGTGTGCCTATGGTTGTGTCTTTTATGTCTGTGTGCCGATGGTTGTGTCTTTATGTCTGTGTGCCTATGGTTGTCTCTTTGTGTCTGTGTGTGCCTACGGTTGTGTCTTTGTGTCTGTGTGTGCCTATGGTTGTGTCTTTATGTCTGTGTGCCTATGGTTGTGTCTTTATGTCTGTGTGCCTATGGTTGTGTCTTTATGTCTGTGTGCCTATGGTTGTGTCTTTATGTCTGTGTGCCTATGGTTGTGTCTTTGTGTCTGTGTGCCTATGGTTGTGTCTTTGTGTCTGTGTGCCTATGGTTGTGTCTTTGTGTCTGTGTGCCTATGGTTGTGTCTTTATGTCTGTGTGCTATGGTTGTGTCTTTATGGCTGTGTGCCTATGGTTGTGTCTTTATGTCTGTGTGCCTATGGTTGTGTCTTTGTGTCTGTGTGCCTATGGTTGTGTCTTTGTGTCTGTGTGTGCCTACGGTTGTGTCTTTGTGTCTGTGTGTGCCTACGGTTGTGTCTTTGTGTCTGTGTGCCTATGGTTGTGTCTTTCTGTCTGTGTGCCTATGGTTGTGTCTTTATGTCTGTGTGCCTATGGGTTGTGTCTTTATGTCTGTGTGCCTATGGCTGTGTCTTTATGTCTGTGTGCCTATGGTTGTGTCTTTATGTCTGTGTGCCTATGGTTGTGTCTTTATGTCTGTGTGCCTATGGTTGTGTCTTTATGTCTGTGTGTCTATGGTTGTGTCTTTATGTCTTTGTGTGCCTATGGTTGTGTCTTTGTGTCTGTGTGCCTATGGTTGTGTCCTTTGTGCTGTGTGCCTATGGTTGTGTCTTTATGTTGTGTGCCTATGGTTGTGTCTTTATGTCTGTGTGTGGCTATGGTTGTGTCTTTATGTCTCTGTGCCTATGGTTATGTCTTTGTGTCTGTGCGTGCCTATGGTTGTGTCTTGTGTCTGTGTGCCTATGGTTATGTCTTTGTGTCTGTGTGCCTATGGTTTGTGTCTTATGTCTGTGTGCCGATTGGTTGTGTCTTTATGTCTGTGTGCCTATGGTTGTGTCTTTGTGTCTGTGTGGCCTATGGTTGTGTCTTTATGTCTGTGTGTGCCTATGGTTGTGTCTGTGTCTTTGTGTCTGTGTGTGCCTCTGGTTGTGTCTTTGTGTCTGTGTGTGCCTATGGTTGTGTCTTTATGTCTGTGTGCCTATGGTTGTGTCCTTGTGTCTGTGTGCGCCTCTGGTTGTGTCTTTGTGTCTGTGTGTGCCTATGGTTGTGTCTTTATGTCTGTGTGCCTATGGCTGTGTCTTTATGTCTGTGTGCCTATGGTTGTGTCTTTGTGTCTGTGTGCCTATGGTTGTGTCTTTATGTCTGTGTGCCTATGGTTGTGTCTTTGTGTCTGTGTGCCT
>JAFLJL010017198.1:8971-23311 GCA_018398815.1 Conus ventricosus | reverse complement strand
TCTGTCCACTACATTACCAACTGACATACACCTCTGCAACATGCCATCTGCAACACCACAATGACACTATTTACTAAACACCACCTGCATAACACCACCTACAAACAACCTACGACACCTCCTATAACACCACCTTCAGCACCACGCCTACACACCTTACACCACCCACCTACATCACCACCTTTAACACCCCTAACTGAACCCACCTACAAACACCAACTACAGCACCACCTGCAAACTCTGGGGACTCCCCGATCCCCCTGCCCTACCGTATCCACAAGGAGTGTTCAGGCTGCACTTGCAGGCACGATGCCATTGGAGGTAAGTGGCACCATCATGTCGCTTGTAGTTCCCCTCAGATTTAAGAGTGTATCCTCGGTAGACGCAAGCTCCCACCGTCTTCATGTGAGAGAAAAGCCGTGGCGCTTTCTTCCCGGGGCCTCTAGCGTCTTCCGATAGTGAATACCACCATCACAGCGGAATTCCGTGCCTTGTCTGTTCGTCATGGGTCAGCAGGGAAAGAAAACGAAGCTGCTGTTTGGATTGTTTACACATCTGTCTTTCTGAACTGATTGATTAGTAAGGTGTAAGTATCTTTAAGTATGTGCGCGTCTTTTGTATGTTAATGAGGGTGTGATGTGTGAGGGGCACTTTTCTGGTGGGCGCCCTGGTTTTGACATCACTGTTCTGAACCAAATTTATTGGGACGAGAGCAGGGGAGGATATCATTAGGGTGGGAGGGGGGGGGGGGGGGGGAGGAGGGGGTCAGACACTTTTTGACGTGAGGCGATTTTGGATCTGACACTTTTTTGACGTAAAGAGGCCCACGCGTCTCCGTAAATATATAAGCAGAAGTTGCAGGTGCACCTTTGCTACACTAGGACCTGTGATTACTGTTTATTGTTTTCATTTTTCCCTTTGCTCCGCCTGCTGGAAAACAAGTCCAAAAGGTTTCTCTGTAGCCGAGAAGCCCATGACAGAATAAATGAAGATGTTGTTTGAAGCTGGAATTAAACCACAGTAACATTCGTGATTGTAAAAAAAACAGTAATAAAAATTATGGTTCGTTCGTCCGATGTTTAATTTCTGGCAGGCATTCACGTACAATGCGAAAAGGGACGGTGGGGAAAGACATATGATGTGTTGCACAGAAGTGCTATCAGCATTTTGGTCAGAGCACTCCTTTGGAGATATCGATTGACGACGTCTATGAACGCCAGGCTACTGGACTGTCTGAGTTTCCATACAGTAACAGCAGTTGCTGTTCCAACCACTGTCAAACCCACTGTTTAAAACCGCTCGAAGAAAATCGTTGCCTATATAGTCTATAGCTCAGTGTGACGTTTGTAAAATTCGCTTTGAGTCAGGATTGGTGTGGATATCCCCAGTGTTTCAAATTGAAAGCACAAGCATAATGATACCGGTGAATGGAAATATAAATACTGACCAAAATATGACGCCGCACACAGCGGCATTGATGTAAGCCATTGTTCTTGCGCCTCAACGCCCCGCCTTGATATTTTAGAGGTCTGCAGACGCAGTGCAATCTCACAGGCGATGAACGCCGACATGGACAGAAGGTAGTAACACGGATCGTAGATGACCAGAAGGTGGGTTGTTCGCCAGAAACACCAAGTGCAGATTATCGGCCTTTTCTACGGTCCAGAAGCGATAGGCTAGGTCATCGCCCACAGCAGGGTCGGCCTTGACTAGCGTGACCTCATCCGACACAGGCCCAATGAGAACAGCACCCTAGTTGACAGGTCTCTGAGGCCTTGTTGGAAGAACAGCGCAATGTTGATGGTCGTTACCCGGATCTCCAATGAAAGCAGGAAACAGATCCATGTAGGATTGGAGTTGAGTGCATAGGTTCACACTTCTGCGTGTGATGATGTTTTCAGAAGTGTTCCAGGGCAAGAACGGCAATCTCTGGAACTTCCGATCTGGACACAGCCTTTAGGAACAGAATTGTTTTGTCCTTTGGTTTTTAGTCACCACGAATTGAATGATGTGGATTGAATTCAGTGGGTCATGTCTATTCTAGACTGGAGTGGCAAACAGGGATATTTGCAAGGTTTAAGGTCACACAACTTCAGTGAAGATCCAAACGCACTGGGTCAGATAACAATTCTGGAATCACTATTACAATAACATTCCTGCTATAAATCCATACTTAGAACGTATTGAATAACATAAAAGACATTCGTGGAATGTGAACACTTTGTAGTGGGGGAAACAATGTGCAGTGTTACCAATTCGTTTATTTTTTTATTTCTTTTTGTTTTGGAATGCACGAAAAGAGCGAAAGGTAAGAAATATTGCTTGGTGGAAACGAAAGTAAAATGAAATGAGGGAGGGAACAGTTAAACAATAAACATATGGAAGGTTATTTGTTTTTATGTGGGTGGGAACAGTAAACAATAAACAATTGCATGTATTTGTTTTCTTGTGGAAGCTTGAGATGCCCTTTCTTGTTTGTTGTGCATTGCTATGGTCGCTGTCCAAGATGTTAGTTTTACAGCAGGGGAATAAATTAGTTTTGCTTGGTCGCTAAGCCAAGCTGTTCCGATATACTGCCAGGAGAATGATTAGTATTGCTTGGTCGGTGTCCCAAAAAGCTGTTCAGTTATACTGCAGAGAAGTTTAGTATTGCTTGGCTCGCTAGCCAAGCTGTTCAGGTATACTGCAGGGAAAAATTAGTATTGCTTGGTCGCTAGCAAGCTGTTCAGTTATTACAGCAGGGAAATTTTTAGTATTGGTTGGTCGCTAGCCAACGTGTTAGTTTACAGCAGGGTTATTTAGTATGATTGGTAGATAGCCCCCAAGCGGTTCAGTTATACAGCAGGAATAATTGTATGCTTGTCGTAGCCATGGTTCAGTTATACAGCAGGGAATAATTGTATTGCTTGGTCGCTAGCCAAGCTGTTCAGTTATACAGCAGGTATATTTAGTATTGCTTGGTCGCTAGCCAAGTGTTCAGTTATACAGCAGGGAATTAATTGAGTATTGCTTGGTCGCTAGCCAAGCCTGTCAGTTATACAGCAGGGAATGGTTAGAAACTTCAGTGATGACCCTACACCAACACAATAGAAGTTAGGGAACAACGAATAGGAAAGGTCCTCGTGATAAAAACCGCTCCAAGAAATGTATGACATACACATACAGGCCTACCTACTAACTCATGCATATCGATAGAAGAAGCATAGACAGTTGACCAAACCGACGGGTTGGACAGAGCCAGGGGGGGGGGCCGGGAAAGAGAGAGAGAGAGAGAGAGAGAGAGGAGAGAGAGAGAGATGAAGATAGAAGGAAGAGAGAGAGAGGAGATGTGAGGAGAGAGAGAGAGATGAGAGAGAGAGGAGAGAGGAGCTGAGAGAGAGAGAGAGAGAGAGAAAGAGTAAGAGACAGACAGACATGACAGAGAGAGAGTGAGAGAGAGAGAGAGAGAGAGAGAGAGAGAGGAGAGTGAGGAGAGAGAAGAGAGAGAGAGAGACATGTGAAAGTGAGAGAGAGAGAGATGTGAGAGAGACGACAGAGAGAGAGAGAGCAGACTGTCAGTCAGACAGAGGCAGTAGCAGAGGCAAGAGAGAGAGTGAGACGAGTGTAGAGAGAGAGAGAGAGAGAGAGAGAGAGAGTAGAGAAGAGGAGTAGGAGAGGGGAAAGAGAGGAGAGGAGAGAGAGAGGAGAGAGACTGGAGAGAGAGAGGAGAAGACAGACACAGACAGACACAGAAGACGGGGACAGACAGACCAACAGAGAGAGAGAGGAGAGAGAGAGAGAGAGAGAGGGAGAGAGAGAGAGAGAGGTGAGTGGGAGAGAGGAGGTGAGAGAGACGGAGAGATGGAGAGAGTGAGAGAGAGTGCGACGAGAGATGAGATGAGAGAGAGAGGAGAGAGAGACAGACAGACAGAACAGACAGACAGGACAGACAGAGGAATACACAGAGAGAGAGATGAGAGAGAGAAGAGATGAGAGAGAGAGAGTGAGAACGAGAGGAGGAGATGAGAGGTTGAGAGAGAGAGAGAGAGAGAGAATATATGCATTGTACACTGCTTGCGACACGTCATTAAGTGGCAGGTCTGTTTACTCGACCATCATCAGATCGCTGAGGTTACTGACTGCCAAAGGCAAGGCGACTATTTAACATCTGGGAATGAAGCTGCCTGTGCCATTGTTAGAGACTTGCTTCGTTAAAAATCAATGGTTGCCACGTGCTTCTTTTTTCTGTGATTAATTTTCTTTCTTCACAAATGTCATTACCATGGTTTGTTTGTTTTTTCTTGAAGGGAAATTTACAATGACATAATGACGCAGCGAATTAAAAATTCACACAAACGGACATGTGTGCATGAATCACACTACTAATATGCATTTATATATATATATATAGATATATATATATATTAATATATCTATATATATAAATTATATTATATATATAATATTATAAATATATAAATATATATTTATATTATATATTATATCTTTCTCTCTTCTCTCTTCCTCTCTCTTCTCACACACACAGCACACACACTCTCACACACTCACACACACATCACACACACACACACACACACACACACACACACACACACACACAGAGGAGCGACGCGCTTATGCACACCCGCGGCGCGCGCGGCAAAACACTCACACACACACACACACACACACACACACACACTCACACACACACACACACACACACATACACACACACTCTCATCACACACACTACACACACACCCACACACACACACAAACCCACACAACACACACACACACACACACACACTCACCACACACGCACGCACCGACGCACACACACACACACTCGCGCGCACACAACACACACACCACACACACACACACACAACCATCACACACACTCACACACACACACACACACACACAAAACACCACACACACACACACTGGCTGCGTGCGCCAGCAACACGGCATTCGCGCGGGGCGCGCTTCGCACTACACCACCCAACACACCCACACACTAACCACACACACACACACACACAACACACAAACACAAACACAACAAACACAACACACACACACCACACACAAGCAGGCTTGCGCACGCACACGCTTACGCGCGCGCGCTCGCAACACACTCACACACTCACACTCACACTCACACACAACACACACCACACACACACTACACACACAACTACACACGCACGAACGCACGCTCGCACGCACGCACGCAACGCAACGCTGCACGCACACACAAGCGGCAGCATCGCACGCCACGCACGCACGCACGCACGCACACACACGCACACACACACTCACAGACAGACACACACGGCCATTGTGTGGTGGCATGGTGTTCCTAAGTGCCGTGAATCGAATGGTGTCTTTGTACTGTGACCTGCGGTTGTTACATGACCTTTTTAGGGAGCATACAGAAATATAAATGAATGTCAACTGAGCGAGGAATGAGAAATGAAATTCTTTACCATGTGCTAGTTGGCGGCATGTGTAGTGATAATCAGTCTCACTTCTGACGTGCAAACACCTGACATTGTGTTTTGGTCCTTTCTTTCAAATATGCTGGAAGCAGTACCTAAATGTCAAGTACTCAGTCTGTGAATAGTATCCATCGCATTTCTGTGAACATAGTTTATCTGCATTTATCACATTAATTTCTTTTTTTTTCCTTTATTTTATAGTTAGGTCATCAGATTATGATACTTATTCGGGAGTATGTAATGTTTTGATGAATGCGACGGATCTGAAACGAATTGAGTCGTAGTCTCTTGAACATTTGCTCTGATCGATCGATCGATAGATGGACAGATCGATAGATGTCACCGATCGCTAGATGTAAATAGATAGATATGTAGGTTAACGATAGATAGATGTTAGTAGTTAGATAGCATGATAGATGAACAGAAACGATAGATAGATAGATAGATTGTTAGATAGAGAGGATAGATTGATAGATAGATACAGATTGAGTGAGAGAGAGAGAGTGAGAGAGAGTGAGAGAAGAGTGAGAGGCGAGGAGAGGAGAAGATGAGAGATGTGAGGAGAGAGGAAGAGAGAGAGAGAGAGAGTGACACAGATAGATAGATAGATTTACAGATAATAGATTGTCTGTTAGATAGATTTACAGATAGATAGATTTCAGAATAGTTAGTTTACGGATGGTTCACAAGTTCCGTGCTATGTGTTTATTTCAACCTTTGCCATATCTTGGGTTTGGATTCGTTTGATCAGGCGACTACTCCCGTTCCAGTGTGTGTGTGAGTGTGTGTGTGTGTGTAGTGTGTTGTGTGTGTGTTGTGGTGCGTGCGTGCGTGCGTGCGTTGCGTGGCGTGTGCGTGCGTGAGTGCGTGCGTGCGTGTTGTGTTGTGTGTGTGTTGTGTGTGTGTGTGTGTGTGTGTTGTGTGTGTGTGTGTGTGTGTGTGTGCGTGTGCGTGTTGTGTGTGCGTGCGTGTGTGTGTGTTGCGTGTGTGCGTGCGTGCGTGATGCGCGCGTTTGCGTTTGTACGTGTGTGTGTGGGATGATGTGTAGTGTGTGTGTGTGTGTGTGTGGTGTGTGTGTGGTCTGCGTGCGTGAGTGCGTGTGTGCGTGGGTGGTGTGTGCGTGCGTACGTGCGTGCGTGTGCGTGCGTGCATGTGTAAGCAGACACATACAATATGTCCTATAATATGATCAAAACTATTTCGCGAGGGGAGATAATTCATTCCATGTTCAATTACTGCTTGAAAACGATTCACCGAAGGGTCGATAACTGTGTGCTGCTCGGAAGTGTATTACAGTCAGCAGTGCGCCATAAGCAGCGACAGGTGGATGGACATTTCGGTGTCTCAGGAGACTATGCCGTGGGACAAGGTACGTTGGTGTCCAGGTTGTGGCGTATCGTCATTTATTCCTTTACCGTTCCCTTTTGATTTGGAACTTAATTATGATCTCATTTTAGCTCGTTTTAGCGAAACACTCATAATCAATTTCACTTAACATGCGACTTTGTTGTGTGGAAAAGAATGACGGTTTTCCACGTGAGTGCTCCATCTGCGTTTTGAGGTTATGTCGTCGGAAAGCAAATGTTTCTTTTGTTGGGTTAATGTCATCGGAATGCAATTGTTTATTTAGATTGAGGTAAATGTCGTCGGAAAGCAATGTTTCTTTTAGTTGAGTAAATGTCGTCAGAAAAGCAATTTCTTGTAGTTGAGGTAAATGTCGGCGCGATAGCAAATGTTTCTTTTAGTGAAGGTTAATGTCCTCGGGAAGCAAATGTTCATTTTAGTTGAGGTAAATGTCGTCGAAAGCAAAATGTTTCTTTTAGTTGAGGAAAATGTCCTCGTGAAAGCTAGTTGCTTTTAGTTGAGGGTAATAATGTCGTCGAAAGCAAATGTTTTCTTTTAGTTGAATTAATGTGGGCGGAATGCAAATGTTTCTTTTAGTTGAGGTTAATGTCGTCGGAAAGCTATTGTTTCATTTAGTTGAGGTAAATGTGTCGGAAAGCTAATGTTTCTTTTAGTTGAGTAAATGTCGTCGGAAAGCAAATGTTTCTTTTTAGTTGAGGTAAATCGTTCCTCGAAAGCAAATTGTTTCATTTATTTGAGGTAATGTCGTCGGAAAGCAAATGTTTCTTTTAGTTGAGGTAAATGTCCCCTCGGAAGCAAAATGTTTTCATTTAGTGGAGGTTAAATTGTCGTAGAGAAAGCAAATAGTTTATTTAGTTGAGGTCCTGTGACGAAATCAAATGTTTCTGTTATTGAGTGTAAAATTCTCGGAAAGGCAAATGTTTCATTTAGTTGAGGTTAATGTCGTCGGAAAGCAAATGTTTCTTTTAGTTGAGGTAAATGTCGCCTTCGGGGAAGAAAGCAAAGGTTTCGTTTAGTTGAGGTTAATTGTCCTCGGAAAGCAATGTTTCATTTCAGTTGAGGTAATGTTGTCGGAAAGCAAATGTTGCATTTAGTTGAGATATATGTCATCGGAAGCAAATGTTTATTTTAGTTGTGGTAAATGTCCTCGGAAAAGCAAATGTTATTTTAGTTGAGGTTAATGTCTCGGAAAGCAAATGTTTCTTTGAGTTGAGGTTAATGTCCTTGCAAAGCAAATGTTTTTTTTTTATTTGAGGGCAGTTGTCTTTGGAAATGTAAATGTTTTATTTATTTCAGGTAAATGTCCTAGAAAGCAAATGTTTTATTAAATTTGAGGTAAAATATAGTCGGAGGCAAATGTTTTCTCTATCAGAGGTGATTGCCTCGGAAAAACAAATGTTTTTTTTTAATATTTGGAGGTATATGTCGTCAAAAAGGAATGTTTGGACAAGAAATATCAACTAGAAAAGAAGATGACCGTCAACATAGAAATTGTCCTCTGAAGCCTTTCAAGGTCTATTCACAAGGCTGCAGAGAGTCAGCTTGCTCCCGGTCACCACAAAGCTTCTCAATGGTCTGAATGATACCCAGTCACCACAAGCCTTCTCAAATGTCCTAAGCTTGCTTAGACCCAGTCACCACAAGACTTCTCAAAGGTCTAGCTGCTACCCAGGTCACCACATGATTCTCAAAGGGTCTAGACTGCTACCAATCACCACAAGCCTTCTCAAAGGTCTAGCATGCTACCCAATCACCACCTCAAGCCTCTCCAAAGGTCTAGCCTGTCTACCAGTCACCACAAGCCTCTCAAAGGTCTAGCTGCCTACCAGTCACCACATGCCTCTCTCAAAGGTACTAGCCTGCTACCAATCACACATGCCTTCTCCAATGGTTAGGCCTGCTAACCAATCAACACAAGCCTTCTCAAAAGGTTAGCCTGTACCCAGTCCCAAAGCTTCTAATAGTCTAGCATGCTACCCAGTCACCACAAGCCTTCTCAAAGGTTAGCTGCTACCTGTCACCACAAGCCTTCTCAAAGGTCTAGCCAGTACCAGTCACCACTAGCCTTCTCAAATGGTTATACACAAGGCTCTGCAGTGTGTCGGCCCTGCGGTTTCCCAGTCACAGAGGACAGGTTCGTGGTAGGACGAAGCGTTGTACGGGGTCCCTGGACTGTCCGTGGGTCAGGGTGGAATGCAGAGTGCTTACACAGTCTCCGTTGCGGGACAGGGTCCACGGTAGGACGAGCGTTGTCCGGGGTCCCTGGACTGTCCGAGGGTCAGGGTGGAACTGCAGATGTGCTTACCAGTCACCGAGGACAGGTTCCACTGTGGACGAAGTGTTTGTGTCGGGGTTCACTGGGACATGTACGTTGGGTCAGGGTGGAATCTGCAGAGTGGCTCTTCCAGTCACCGAGGACGGTCCCACTGTAGGTCGATGCGTTGTTGGGGTCCCTGGACTGTACGATGGTCAGGTGGAATGATGAGTGTCTAACCAAGGTCACGAGGACAGGTTCCACTGTAGGACGAAGCGTTGTTGGGGTTCCCTGCACTTCGATGGGTACGGGTGGAAACTGCAGGATTGCTCTGTTCCCCTGTTTGCGCCAAAGTGCGCTCTGTCCGTATTGACTGTATTATGCCTGTATCGCGTGTGTGTGTTGTGTGGTGTGTGTGTGTGTGTGTGAGTGCAGTGCAGTGGTGCGTGCGTGCGTGCGTGCGTTGCGTGCGTGCGTGCGTTGCGTGATTGTGTAGCGCAGCGCGCGCGCGCGCGCGCGCGTGCGCGCCCGCGTGTTGTGGGTGTTATAGTGTGTGTTGTGTGTGTGTGTGTGTGGTGTGTGTGTAGTGTGTGTGTGTGTGTGTGTGTGTGTGTGTGGTTTTCGTACGTGCGCACGCCTCTGTGTGTGATGTGTGTCTGTGTCTATGTGTTTATGCGTCTCTCTCTCTCTCTCTCTCTCTCCCCCCCTCCCCCCCAATCTTCTCTCTCTCTCTCTCTTCTTCTCTCTATCTCTCTCTCTCTCTCTCTCTTCTTTTGCATTGTTGGTTATGAAGTTTCATTGAATCAGATCTGCTAAAAACAAGATTGCCCATTGGTTACACACAGGTGGCCCATATACAAATTATAATTTATACTCAGGGGTCCTTGTTAATATTTGATTTACACACAGGTGGTCCATAACAATTTATAGTTTACATAACAATTTAATTTAACTGAGTTGGTCCATACAAAATAATTATACACTGGGTGGTCCATGATAATAAATAAAAATTGTTTATAAAAGGGGTTATAACAATAGTAGTTTACATAAAACAATAGTTTTTCACACACGTGTATGGTCCATAACAATTACATTTTACACACAGGTGGTCCATAAATTTAATTATTTACACACAGGTGGTCCATAATAATAATGTTGTAAACTTGTGGTCCATAATAATAGCTTGCACACATTGGTCCATAACAATATTTAAAATTTTTTTTTACACACTGGTGGGTAATGTTAATATTAACTTTCTACCACAAGGTGGTCCTTAACAATAATAAATTCACACACAGTGGGTACATAATGATAATGATTCTCACACAGGTGGTCTTTAAACAATAACATTTTACACAAGGTGAGTCATAATAATTACTTGTACACACACGTGGACCATTACATAATAATTCACACACAAGATGGTCCTTAATGTTAATTGTTCCACAAACAGGTGGGTCATTAATATAACAATAAAAATGTACACCAGGTAGGTCCATTATAACAATAAAAATGTACACACAGGTGTCATAATAAAACAATAAAAATGTACACAAGGTGGGTCCATAATAGCAATAAAAAATGTCACACAGGTGTCCATAATAACAATAAATATGTACAACAGTGTGGTCCATTAATAAACAATAAAATGTAACCATCGGTGGTCCATAATAACAATAAAAATTGTACAACAGGTGGTCCATAATAACAATAAAAATGTACACACAGGTGGTCCATAATAACAATAAAATGTACAACACAGGTGGTCCATAATAACAATAATAAAGTACACACAGTGGTCCATATAACAATAAACATGTAACCACTTGTGGTTTTTTTTTCCATTAATAACAATAAAAATGTACACACCAGGTGGTCCATAATAACACTAAAAAATGTACACACAGGGTGGTCCATATTAACAATAAAAATGTACGACAGTGGTCCATAATAATAAAAATGTACAACACTGTGGTCCATTTAAATACTGATAAATATGTACACACAGGTGGTCCATAATAATAAAAATGTACACACATGTGTCCATAACAACAATAAAAATGTACACACAGGTGGGGTCCATAATAATAAAAATGATACACACAGGTGGTCCATAATAACAATAAAAAAATGTACACACAGGTGGTCCATAATAACAATAATAATGTACACACAGGTGGTCCATAATAATAAAAATGTACCACATGTGGTCCATAATAATGATAAAAATGTACTACAGGTGGTCCATAATAAAAAAAAATGTACCACGTGTGGTCCATAACAACAATATAAAAATGTTCACACTGGTGGTCCATAACAACAATAATAAATTGAACTACAGGTGGTCCTTAAGTACAATAAAATGTACACACATGTGGTCCAGAACAACAATAACAAAGATGCAAAGCATATAAACGTGCTCCCAGTTTATCCTGAATATGCGTGAGATATTCCATAAGAGAAAAACGTCTTGGACTAGTGTAACGTTAGTAATGGCCCTATTCTTGTAACGTCGGCCATCGTCTGTGGACCTATATGAACCATACTACCAAATTTTCAAAAATATCGGCCACGTACTTTCTGAGATATTCATAAAGAAAAACGTTACAGGCCGTTGTATAGCGTTAGTAACGGTGTTAACGGTAAACTAAAACTTTGGGCATCATCCGATGACCCTTAATGAACATACATGTAATGTTCACAAAGATCGGCATAGTAGTTTCTGAGATATTCTATAAAGATAAAAATTGTTAGGCCGTTACAACCGTTGAGTAACAGTATAACGGTAAACTAAAACATTCGGGGGAATATCCGTAAACATAGGTGATCATACTTGCTAATTGTTCACAAAGTCATGCCAAGTACTTTCTGTGATATTTCATAAGAAAAACAACCGTTTACAGGCCGTTACAGCCGTTAGTAACGGCTTTTACGGTAAAACTAAAATAAAAAAAAAACATCGGGCATTATTCGGGGACCGATAATGAAACTACCTGCAAATGTTACAAAGACAGCCAAGGTATTTCTGAGAATTCATGAAGAGAAAAGGTTACAGGCCCGTTTACAGCCGTTAGTATCGGTATAAATGGTAAACTAAATCATCGGGCATTATTGGGACCCATAATGGAACATACCTGCAAATTTTCTGAAAGATCGGACAAAGTACTTTTTGAGATATTCTTAAAGAAGAAAAACCGTTACAAGGAAGGACAACTGTTAGTTAAGGGCCCATATATCGTAAACTAAATACTTCGGGCCTTCATCCGTAAACCATTAATGTTACATCATACACTTTTCAGACAGATCGGCAAGTAACTTTTGAGTTATTCTATGAGAAGAAGAAAAGCCGTTGCGCTGTTACAGCAGTTAGTAACGGCTATAACGGGCCATTAAAACAATCAGGCATCATCCGTGCCCATAATGAAACTTATATGCTAATTTTCTAAAGGTCGGCCAAGTACTTTCTGAGATATTCCATAAAGAAGAAAAACGTTAAGGCGTTACAGACGTAGTAACGGTTAGAACGGAACCTAAAACATCGGCATTATTCGTGAACCATAATGAAAATATCTACAAATTTTCAGATTCAAGATCGGTCACGTACTTTCTGAGTTATTCCATATAAGAAAAAGCGTTACAGGCGTTACAAGCCGTTAGTAACGGCTGTAACGGTAAACCTAAAACGTAGGGCATCATCCTTGACCCATAATGAACATACCTGCAAATTTTCAGAAAGATCGACCCAGAGTAGTTTTGTCTGGTGCGAGTGGAACTCCATTTTGACCACGGACACACAGTCAGACAGACACACAACACACACATACCAGACAGCATTTCTTCGTTCCCAATTCTAAAGTACTCAATGTTCTTTAAGAATTGGGTGTACACAAAAAGGAGGGACACGTTCCTTTTGTTGAATCATTATGATCTTTTTGCTCGTTTTAGCGAACACTAATATTCACTTACAATGCGACATTGTTGTGTGGAAAGAATGACGGTTTTCCACGCTGAGTGCACCATTGCTTATTGAGGTTAATGTCGTCGGAAAGCAAATGTTTCTTTTAGTTGAGGTTAATGTCCTCGGAAAGCAAATGTTTCATTTAGTTGAGGTAAATGTCGTCGGAAAGCAAATGTTTCTTTTAGTTGAGGTAAATGTCGTCAGAAAGCAAATGTTTCTTTTAGTTGAGGTAAATGTCGTCGGAAAGCAAATGTTTCTTTTAGTTGAGGTTAATGTCCTCGGAAAGCAAATGTTTCATTTAGTTGAGGTAAATGTCGTCGGAAAGCAAATGTTTCTTTTAGTTGAGGTAAATGTCCTCGGAAAGCATATGTTTCTTTTAGTTGAGGTAAATGTCGTCGGAAAGCAAATGTTTCTTTTAGTTGAAATAAATGTCGTCGGAAAGCAAATGTTTCTTTTAGTTGAGGTAAATGTCGTCGGAAAGCTAATGTTTCATTTAGTTGAGGTAAATGTCGTCGGAAAGCAAATGTTTCTTTTAGTTGAGGTAAATGTCGTCGGAAAGCAAATGTTTCTTTTAGTTGAGGTAAATGTCCTCGGAAAGCAAATGTTTCATTTAGTTGAGGTAAATGTCGTCGGAAAGCAAATGTTTCTTTTAGTTGAGGTAAATGTCCTCGGAAAGCAAATGTTTCATTTAGTTGAGGTAAATGTCGTCGGAAAGCAAATGTTTCTTTTAGTTGAGGTAAATGTCGTCGGAAATCAAATGTTTCTTTTAGTTGAGGTAAATTGTCCTCGGAAAGCAAATGTTTCATTTAGTTGAGGTAAATGTCGTCGGAAAGCAAATGTTTCTTTTAGTTGAGGTAAATGTCGTCGGAAAGCAAATGTTTCTTTTAGTTGAGGTTAATGTCCTCGGAAAGCAAATGTTTCATTTAGTTGAGGTAAATGTTGTCGGAAAGCAAATGTTTCATTTAGTTGAGATAAATGTCGTCGGAAAGCAAATGTTTCTTTTAGTTGAGGTAAATGTCCTCGGAAAGCAAATGTTTCTTTTAGTTGAGGTTAATGTCCTCGGAAAGCAAATGTTTCTTTGAGTTGAGGTTACTGTCCTTGCAAAGCAAATGTTTTTTTTTTTATTTGAGGGCAGTGTCTTTGGAAAGTAAATGTTTTATTTATTTCAGGTAAATGTCCTCAGAAAGCAAATGTTTTATTCATTTGAGGTAAATATCGTCCGGAAGGCAAATGTTTTATCTATCTGAGGTAAATGCCCTCGGAAAACAAATGTT
>JAFLJL010017197.1:12500-18826 GCA_018398815.1 Conus ventricosus | reverse complement strand
CAAAACTTTTCCCCACTTTTTTAACTGAATTTCCTTTCCCTTGGGAAATAAATAAAACACAGCGACCACCTTAAAAGCCCCCACTTTGCAAAAAATAATTCAACACAATGCCCCACATTTTAAAAACACATTTAAAAATAACACAAATTCCAACCACGCACCGAACGAAAAATCATGCGTAGCACGCTCGTGAACAAAAACTCCCTTCCTTGCCCCACACAAACAGACGGTGGCCAAAGGGAAAAAAAGTCCGGAGAATGTAAGGGGGCGGACAGCGAGACCAAGCAAGTTCCAACCCTGAATCACCATTCTCTTCCCTTTCCCACCGACTACCGCATCACCAGATCATAAACAAAAAAAAAAATTTTTGGAAAAATTTTAAAAGGGCCATTTTTAAAGAGGAATAAACCAAGAAAAGGCTCCACAATATTTCCTTTTACAATTTCGAAAACAAAAAAAATTCCAAAAGCGAAGACTAAGCCGGCAAACACAAAAACCAAAACAAAAGACCCAAAACTGATTTTACCAGACCCTGGGTGCCCCCCGAAGAGGCGGTCAAAGGACCTCCTCCCCCTTTTCCCCGTCGAGGGGACAGAGGCGAAGATGGGGAAACCGAAAAGCGATTCCCCTCCTACGGGCCGCTCCCGGAATTTAAAAGACTGACTGTACTCTCACGATAAGGAAAAAACCCCGGCTGGAGCGGGCCCCCAAGACACTTCCGCTCGAGTGAAGAGCAACCCCCCTAGCAATGGCGGCCAACATCCCTGCGTCCAGGTGACATCTTTCAAACAAAAAAAACGAAGCACGTGCGACAGGTAAAAAACGGGCGAGGGGCCGATAGACAGAAAGTTCGAGAAAAAGGTACGGCCCCCCGTGTACTTGCGGGATAAAACACGGCGGTGGAATTTTAGAGAGAGAGAGAGGAAAGCAAACCGAAGTTGAGCGAACCACACCAAGGTGCAACTGCACCACAACCCCACCCTAAGGGACGGATACACGCAACCAACGACAAAAACAAATAAGAAAATTCCGCCGCCCTAGGGGGGTCGAACGTGTAGGGCCCCGTGCAAATCGTGACATCCGAATGAGTTCAACCAAAGAAAACCGGGTCCTCACTGTAGGGGAAAGGGGAAAATGGCCGAATCTTGGGGTTTCGTTTGCCAAACCCGGGCCCTTCCCAAAATCCCGAAGAAACCTCAAGGCCTGGAAAAATGGGAGAAACGCTGAAAGACACACAAAGACAAAAGAAAAAAAGCAAAGGCGGAAGAAGGCTTTTTGGGGACCCTTGACCATGTGGGCTCCCTGGGAAATCAAGGTCGGTGCCCCCAGTTTTATGTTACCAAAGCTCCTATGGCCTCTGATGATATACGACATCTGCACCAGCCAGTGGAGCAATGGGAAACCAAAAAACAACAATTCACAAGGAAATGGGTTGGGTCCCACCCTGTTGCGACATCGCGCTGTACGCGTCAAGCAAAGCCAAAATACCAGAAACCATCCTGGAGGAATACAAAGCAGGGAAATCAATTCAAAGCAGCTGGATGATCAGGAGACAAGGGGGGGAAGCAACAACCCCAGCTAAAGACAGGAAAAATGGAAATTCAAAGGCGATGGGTTCTGCAAAGAAATCTCAAGATCAGAGAAAAACGGACACACCGACAAAAAAAGGGCTGGGGGGGACCAAAACTGAATGGGGCAAAGGCCAAAGGGGAAAAACCAAAAAAGACATGATATTAGGAGTAAAAAGAAAAAGACCAAAAAAAACTCCAAAAAAAACGTCCACGACCAGCAAGGGCCCCCAAAGGACAACGGGGAGAATGCACTCCAAAGAAGTCTAACTTGGAAATGACATTGGGCACATGGCCCCTCTCAGGATCAGCTTCTTTTCCCAGATCTGCATATGACCTTCGCCCTCAAATGCAACCTGGTGAAGTGGGGGAAAACAGACGATCCTGCATGCCCCCTCTGCCATGAAAAACAAACAGTGGAGCATGTTCTAAGCTCATGTAAAGTAGCCCTGTCTCAAGGAGGTACACATGGGGCCCAACCAAGTGCTCAAAGAAATTGTACAAGTAGTCTGGGCTAGTCCCAACAACACAAAAGGGAGAATCAGGACTCCAAAAGCACCCGCAACATTCTTCACGGCAGAAGGCAGCAATCATGGCCAAGAAAAACAGTCCCACTCGAAACATGCAGGCAGAGGTCTGCGGATGGAGCAGATGACTGGGAGTGCACGCAGACCTCCCAGAATGAAGAGTCCCCCAGAGGTCATCAGCAAGAGTGGCATGAGACCAGACATAGTAGTCCACTCTAAGTCAACCAAGCAGCTGATCATGATTGAGCTCACAGTGCCATATGAGAACAGATAGGAGGCAGCTAAAATCTTACAAGACTGAAAAGTATGCTGATCTGGCAACAACTGAGGAGAGAAGGTATCAGGTCAAAGTCCTCACTGCAAAAATTGGAGTAGGGGATTTGTAGGAACGTCTGCATCCCAGCCTCATGAACAGCTCTCAGTTGCAGGGAAGGAAAAAACCAGGCCCTGAAAGCAATGGCAGAAGCGGCAGAGAGGTTGTTCAAGCTGGATCGGGTAAAGGAGGAACAAAGTGAACTTCATAGGCTTAATTTCCCTACAAATTTCAGGTGTCCCTGTGGCTCAGTGGTTAAAGCGCGAGTCATTAAGTAGAAAATGAGCATGTCCAGGGGTCAGGGGGGTTCGAATCCCAGCCAGGCTCGTCCAAGATGGGGGAAAAAAAGGGCAGCAGAGGGACATCGGAGTCATAAACCCGGGTGTGGCCCAACCCCTAGAGTGTCAGGAGATAAGGCCAAAACACTTGCTTGAAGGGAGCTTCTCTTCTGAGGACTCTCTGCTGCCCCCGCTCTCCACGAGTTTCTTTTACTAGAATCTGAAGACAACTCGCTTATTAAAATCATATACACTAGCATGTTAAACAACGAAGATCAGCAAACACCTTGGTTTAGATTTGTCAGACAAATTCTCAGCCTAATGGGGTTGAAGCAAAGTTTGGAATAACCAAACATACCTTTAATATTACAAGTTGTGTTATGTGGTCAAGAATAACTTAAAGATGAATATGTAAATTATTTTGGAAAAGAAAAAAATCAGAAACAGAATCAAAACTAAAATTTTATGACAATATTACTACAGATTACAGAATGGAACCATATTTAGCAAACTCTTTCATAAGCTTCAATCAAAAACAAGCACTATGTAAATTAAGAATTTCTTGTCATGATCTTAAAATAGAAAAAGGTAGATATACTAAGACACCAAGAGAAAGAAGACTGTGTTTGGAATGTAATGAAGTAGAAGACGAAATTCATTTCTTAGATAAATGTACTAAATATAACGATATATAAGGCGGCAGTTTTTAGAACACATCAAAGACAAATATAATATACAAAATGCGCTGCCATCTATCTTAATATCAAATGACATGCTTATCAGCGAGATCTCAAAATATGTGTATGCTATTTCAAAGTGTCGATAAGGTAAAATGCATGACAAGGACAACTTGATATAACATGATGATAGTTGGATACAACAACAAGCATGACTATTTGTATTTCGTCATTTGGTTTCGTTTATCTTTTTTCTATTTATTTGTGTCATATAAAACCTGTTACGGTTTTCAAAGGCATTAAACTATTGAATCTTGAATCTTGAATCTTGAATCACACACACACACACACACACACACACACACACACACACACACACACCACACACACACACACACACACACACACACACACACACTCCACCATCACCACCACCAGGAGGACGGGCTGGCAGAGGGAACTCCGGGGACGATGCCAGACAGAGGCGGTGGTCACTGGGGTGTGAACAGCACGGCGACCAGACACTGGACGGCGGGACTGGCCACATCTGTTGCTTTGCCGCCAACGGTCAGGGCCGACACAGACCAACCTCCCGCGCGTATGCATAAACAAGCGTGTGGACGCACAGCACGTTGCAACCGCACGTGCGACACACACTGTGTGGATACTGCAACTGCATAATATACATAAACTCACGTGCGCGCGCGCACGCACACACACACGCGCAAACACACACACAAACACACACACACACACACACACACACACACGCACACACACACACACACACACACACACGCACGCACACACGCACGCACGCGCATACACACACATACCACACACACACCACACACACACACACACACACACACACACACACACACACACACACACACACACGCGCGCACGCACACACACACAAACACGTACACACACACACACACACACACACACACACACACACACACACAACACACACATAAACACACACACACACACACACACACACACACACACACACACACATAAACACACACACACACACACACACACACACACACACACACACACATAAACACACACACACACACACACACACACACACACACACAACACACACACACACACACACACACACACAGAGTAAAGGCGACAAGAAAAACGGTGACAAACAAGAGCTAAGCCAACATCAGGTATTTTCGTGGCGTTCCCATAGCAACCTTGGACAAGGCTGAGAAGCAGGGAGAGAGAGGGGGTCTGGAAGGGGTAGTGGCGCAGGGTGGGGGTAGGGGTGGTGGGGAGGGGACCGACAGACGGACACTTTTCCCGCCAAGCGAGCAGCGCCGACGTCACTTGTGGGTCAGACAAGTTGTGAGGCCAAACTGGGCGCCTCTCTCTGCCTGCAGCCAAACAGCATTGTCATAGCACACACCGGCAGCGGAGCAGCGCCGTCGTCAAGTTGTGCGACAGGCAGCAGCACTCAGACTCAAAAAGCCAAGCTGGTTGCGACGACGGCTTCTGTCTTTTTATTGTTCGGGACCAGTCTCGTTTCGCCGACGGTTTCTGTTTTTCACAAACCTGTGACTTTCGCGCAGACGACAGTGCTGAATTGGCCAAGTCCGTGTGTGGCTGTTTTGAGAGTTGAGAGAGAAATTTGCACGTGTCTTCCCGCATTTTTCATGAGGTAAGCACTTGCTGGCACTAAGTGTGAGAGATCCTGTCAGAATGTGACAATGGGCTGTAGAGTTTTAACTGGAATCTTGCGCGTTTTTTTTTTCTTCTTCTTCTTGTTTTGTTGTTGTTTTGTTATTTCTGTTGCTACTTCTTCTTGTTTGTTCAATAGATGATTGTCACTTACATTTTCAGACAGGCCTAGAGTGATAAAGTTCCTTATGGCACATATTTGAGAGATGAACACCGATCTTACTTGTCAAAGTCCATCTTTGAGTATGCATATATTATTGTATTTTTATGCCGATATAACATACAAAAGCGAGCACATTTTGTGACCAAGGTGTTGGACTCTTGTGTCAAGATCTGGGGTGCCTTTATTTCCCGAGAACGCAAGGCCGGAAGAGATTTTCTCACGGGAGTTGACTCACGAATCCAGTCCCCTTCTTGTCCTTCGATTAAACTTGCTGTTCGTGGACATATGTATGAAAAATCTTGCAGATACGTTAATTGTGATGTGACATTTTGAAAGAGTAGGAAATCGTGTACCAGTGGACATGGATGACACGAATACAGATGGAAGCACACTGGTGCTGCAGATCTGTAAACTTCTGAAATAGGCTGCTTTAATAAGGAGATAAATGTTTTTATGCAGAGGTTGGGTTGCTAACGACAGAACTAATCACAGTGGCTATCGACATTTTGACTTCTGTTCATAGAATTCTTAAACATGGGGTAGAGAATTTCTTATTAATAATATACTTTTAGCCACGGTTCTTTTTGACATAATCTGCCTGTTTTTATTTTTGCACTACTTTCGTTGATTTCCTTGAGAATCCATGGGATTGTGATATTCTTTTGTGGTAAGAATGATCCTGATTATAGATCAAAACTAACTTTTCTGACCAGACGAAAGTCGACTCAAGCCAGCCCCAACAAGGTGTGTTTTGCCTTCATTACAGAATTCAAAGAGTCCCATTATCATGCTGCTGGTGAGGGGTTTAATCACCAACGTCTCCGTATTCATGTTACTCTTTTTCCATTTACACCGCCTCTACCCGCTTTAACTAAGACAGACAGACAGACACATATGCACACACACACACACACACCCACACCCACACCCACAACACACACACACACACACACACACAGAGAGAGAGAGAGAGAGAGAGAGAGAGAGAGAGAGAGAGAGGGGGGGGGGGATTCGGAATTCGGATTCGGAATTCGGATTCGGAATTCGGATTCAGAATTCGGATTCGGAATTCGGATTCGGAAGAGAGAGAGAGGTA
>JAFLJL010017197.1:5000-10000 GCA_018398815.1 Conus ventricosus | reverse complement strand
CTTTTCTTTCTCTCTCTCTCACACACTACACACACACCACACACACCACACACACACACACACACACACACACACACACACACACACACACGAGTGCGCTCGCACACAACACACGCACAGATCCATGCGCCTGAGGGATGGATTTTGAGTACACGTTAAATCGAAATCAGCTTGGGTACCGGGGAGGTAGTAGGGTGGGAGTGAATTTGTGATTGTTAATCCGGTTGCTAAGATTTTTCATCACACACACAGACACACAGACACACAGACACAGACACAGACACACACACACACACAACACACACACACACACACACACACACACACACACACACACACACATTTGTTAATTTCGTGTGCTTTGTGCGTGGTACATCTGTGCTAAGCGAATAGGTGCCGTCAGCCGTATTCTTTCGGAGATCGGGGCATGTAATTGTCTCATCATGGGAGCAGGAATTATGCCTCTTGTTTGTATACTGTACACTTTTCTCTGCCTTATTTAAGGTTTTTTTTTTTTTTTTTTTTTTTGGGGGGGGGGGGGCATTCAGTGATCGCCAGAATGCATTATTCGAGTGAAATAGTGAAATATGATTGGAAATGTTCAATCCTAATTTTGGTGTTTCGAAAAGCACTTAGAACATAACATTGTTCCAACCTTGACTCCAAGCTGTGCCAGCCCCTGACGTTCACCATGATTCATTCTGTGGCTCTCTGATGTCTGCCTTTCAACCTATATCTGATTCTGCTGTTAAAGAAGTGAGCATGAAAACTCCCATCAAGACATGTGTTTTACATCCGCTACCATCGTCTCTGTTGTCTCTTGTCATTGATGATTTGGTGCCATATATTACCGCAACTGTGAATGAATCCGTACGGTCAGCAAGTTTTCCTTCTGAATTCAAAACTGCAGATGTTAGGCCTTTACTTAAGAGACCTTTCCTTGATGCTGATAATCTTAAAAACTGGTCTCTTTCTAAATTACCTTTTCTCTCTCAACTCATTGAAAAGATTGTCCTTTTTCAACTTCGCTATCATCTACACTGCAACAACCTCCTCTACCCTTGACAGCCTGCTTACCGCTCTGGCCACAGTACAGAAACTGCTCTCCTGAAAATTGTGAACGATCTGTTCTTGGCCCTCGATGATAATCAAGTATCTCTGCTCTCTCTTCTTGACTTATCTGCTGCTTTTGACACCATTGATCACTCAATTCTTTTGTCTCGTCTGCACGACACTTTTGGTATTTCTGATAAAGCACTGTCATGGTTTCAGTCTTATCTATCTGATCCAACTCAGCTTGTCTCTGTAAATGGTTTCTCTTCTCAAGCAGCTATTCTCAGGTACGAAGTTCCTCAGGGATCTGTCTTGGCCCCCTCCTTTTCATGCTCTACACCCATCCAATCTTCGACATTGCTGACCATCATAGCCTGTCTCACCACTGCTTTTCAGATGACAGTCAAATTTACGCATCCAGTGAAATCTCGCAGCTGCCTCCTGCAATCCAACGCACACAGTCGTGTATCATGGACATAAAATCATGGATGACAGCTAACAAACTTCAGCTTAACAATGAAAAAACTGAAATGATCTTTTTTGCAAACAAAAAACTTCTTTTTTTCTGACTGCATCCCAAACTCTGTCAAGTTGGAAAATTGCCTTATTCAGACATCTTCATCTGCACGGAATTTAAGTGTTACCCTTGACTCAGCACTTTCCTTCCAGCAACATGTTTCCACAGTCTGCTGTGTCTGTTACTTTGAGCTTCGCCGCATTGGTTCTGTGCGACATCGTCTCTGTGCTGATGCCACGAAATCCCTTGTTTCTGCCTTCATTCTATCTAGGATTACTGCAATTCACTTCTGGCTGGCGGTCTCCAGAATCTTCTCAGTCGTCTCCAGAAATTACACAACAATGCTGCTCGTTTGATTCTCAGACAACCCCGATCTTCTCATGTCACTCACTTACTTCTTTCTCTTGACTAGCTGCCGGTAAAAAAAAACCGAATAGACGACACACTGTACTTACTCTGCTTTAAATCTTTGAATAGCTCCTTCCTACCTTTCTGATCTCTTTCATCTCTATTTTCCTTCTAAGTAGTTGCGTTCTTCTACCGACAACACTCTGCTCAAAATCCCTCGAATTCGAACTAAAACCTACAGTGATCGCTCTTTTTCTTTTCAGGGTCCGTTTTCTTGGAATATACTCCTAGTCTCTTTGCGTAGTTCAAACTCTCTGTCTGCCTTCAAAGACATCACTTAAAACAACCCTCTTTATCTATCAAAAGCAGTTCTTTCTTCCCCTTCCCTTCACCATTAATTTAATCCTGCGACTTATGTGTGTGTGTGTGGTGTGTGTGTGTGTGTGTGTGTGTGTGTGTGTGTGCTCTCGCGCATGTGTGTGTGTGTGTGTGTGTGTGTGTGTGTGTGTGTGTGTGTGCGTGCACGCGCGCATGCTCTTGTGTGCGTTGTTGTGCGACAGTGTGTGTGATATCGTGTGTGTGTGTGTGTGTGTGTGTGTGTGTGTGTGTGTGTGTGTGTGTGTGTGTGTGTGTTAGAATATGCACTCTTGTTTGTAGGTGCATGGTATTTATTGAAATATGTATCTTCTTATTGGTTTCTTTTATGTTTTCTTTATCTTTTTTCCTGTATTTGTAAGCGCTTAGGGCTTATGTAACATTAAGCGCAATACATAGTCATTATTATTAAGGTAATCATTGTTATTAGAACATCAGCCATGTAGGAATACAGGAGAGCTCATTTAATGTAGGCGTAAGGGTCTCGGGTATGTATATCACTGGGAAACGTTCAAAGCTCGCTTGCACCGCCAGCAGGATTTCTTAACATCAGTAATTTCATCATTCTGCAGAGGTCCGTTAATGTAGGCGTAAGGGTATATCACTGGGAAACGTTCAAAGCTCGCTTGCACCGCCAGCAGGATTTCTATAACATCAGCCATGTCATCATACACAGAGGTCCGTTAATGTAGGCGTAAGGGTCTCGGGTATGTCACTGGGAAACGTTCAAAGCTCGCTTGCACCGCCAGCAGGATTTCTTTAACATCAGCCATGTCATCATACACAGAGGTCCGTTAATGTAGGCGTAAGGGTCTCGGGTATGTCACTGGGAAACGTTCAAAGCTCGCTTGCACCGCCAGCAGGATTTCTATAACATCAGCCATGTCATCCTTCTGCAGAGGTCCGTTAATGTAGGCGTAAGGGTATGTCACTGGGAAACGTTCAAAGCTCGCTTGCACCGCCGACAGGATTTCTATAACATCAGCCATGTCATCATACACAGAGGTCCGTTAATGTGGCGTAAGGGTCTCGGGTATGTCACTGGGAAACGTACAAAGCTCGCTTGCACCGCAAACAGGATTGCTCGTGGTCACATAAAGTCGGTGCAAAGATGGTGTTCCTTTGCATGTAGTTTGGAAAGAGGTTGTGTGCGTGTGAGTGTGAGTGTGTGTGTGTGTGTGTTAGAGGGAGAGTGAAGGGTGGGGGGGGGGGATGGAGACAAAGGAAGGAGAAGGGAGGGAGGGGAGACTGACGTTAGTCTTTTTGCGTGATGTGAACAGCCGTTGTTGACAGACCTGCTCCGTCACTCTCCCACTAACAGTGACAATGCAGGCACTTTAGTGCAGGTCCGCTGGGAGGACTGGACCTGTCACCTCTGTGGATTGAAATAGTTGCTTCCTCTGTGGAATCAGTGCACTGCGGCAAATTGCTAGCCTGGGTAATACGCACGCATGGGCTTACTCTTAAACACAAATATAAATGATGTCTCTCTCTCTCTCTCTCTCTCTCTCTCTCTCTCTCTCTCTCTCTCTCTCTCTGAGTCTCTCATTAACTTGCCCACTCTCTCTCTCTCTCTCTCTCTCTCTCTCTTATACTCACACGTACCCGCAGAGAGAGAGAAAGAGAAGAGAGAGAGAGAGGAGAGAGAAGAGGAGAGAGAGAGAGAGAGAGAGGAGAGGAGAGAGAGAGAGAGAGAGAGGAGATGAGAGAGAGAGAGAGGTGAGAGAGAGGAGAGAGGAGAGTGAGAGAGAGAGAGAGAGAGAGAGAGAGCCTGGGGGGCTCTTTCAACACAAATTGTATGCCCTTATGCTGGAAATTCTATGCCAGTAATTTCCTCTTTGCTGGCTGTGCCTTTCTTTGTTGTCTGTCCATATTGTCATCCGCTACTTTCAGCCTTTCTTTGTTGTCTGTCCATATCATCGTCCGCTACTTTCAGCCTTTCTTTGTTGTCTGTCCATATCGTCGTCCGCTACTTTCAGCCTTTCTTTGTTGTCTGTCCATATTGTCGTCCGCTACTTTCAGCCTTGGCGGCCTGTTCTTGTCTTCCTTCTGCAACGGGTTAGCACTGTGTTCTCTTCCCACAATGTCTACCACGCAACTCTTTTGTCCTCATCTTCCACTAGTTCATAGCACTAACTGAGGCAACTAGTTCATAGCACAAACTGAGGCAACTAGTTCATAGGACTAATTGAGGCGTTCTGCTTGCGGCACAACACCATGTTGACGCTGATGAAGGTACTTATTTTGTTTACCTGTCATCTAACTGAAAGTTTAGATTCAGTTTGTGACTGACCTTTACCCCAAAGCCCAGGTCTCGCTCATTGAACGGGAGAATGAGCAATGTGTTGGTGGACACTAGTGTAGGAAACGTAACATTGCGGACAATGTGCTTGTTTGGATTGCACACATAGTTCACACTAGCCCAGTGTCCATTCGCTTTCGTGGATTGCTAGTTGCTCGTATCTTCTTATTTAAACGTTTTTAGCGATGCTTTTTTTTTTTTATCGTGGGATAGAAAGTTAAACGGAATGCCTGATTTTGTTTCACGGTTGACTGTTTTAAGGATGTCAGCGTTATGTTATGTCACTCATTAAATGTGATTTTTAAATAGTAGTATTCTTCATCGGGTTTGTGGCACATACATTGTTTCTTCTTTTCGTTTGTTATTGTTGTTGTTTCAAACATTATTACTCCAAACACATGAGTC
>JAFLJL010017195.1:32500-39242 GCA_018398815.1 Conus ventricosus | reverse complement strand
CTCACCCTAATGTCAACAGTTAATCTTTGTGTCCACACAACCCTCACCCTAAGTCAACAGTTAATCTTGTGTCCCTCATCTATTCAATAGTCAATCTTTGTTCCAGAACCCATCACCCTAGACAACAACTTTTTGTGCCCAAACCCACACCCACCAACATATAATCTTTGTCTCCACAAAACCCACACCTATGGTCCACAATGAATCTTGTGTCCCACAACCCCACCCAATGCAACAGTTAATCTTTGTGTCCACAAAACCCTCACCCTAGTCAACAGTTAATCTTTGTGTCCACAAACCCTCACCCTATGCCAACAGTTAATCTTTTGTCACAAACCCCACCCAATCCAACGTTAATCTTTGTGTCCTCAAACCCTCACCCTGTGTCAACAGACAATCTGTGTTCCCAAACCCTCGCCCTGTCAACAGTTATCTTTGTGTCCTCAAACCCTCACCCTATGTCAAAATTACGTGTGTCCACAAACCCTCACCCTGTGTCAACAGTTAATCTTTTTTCCACAAACCCTCACCCTGGTGTCAACAGTTAATCTGTGTGTCCTCAAACCCAACCTGTCAACAGTTAATCTGTGTGTCCTCAAACCCTTACCCTATGTCAACAGTTAATCTGTGTGTCCTCATATCCTCACCCTGTGTCAACAGTAATTTTACGTGTCCCAAACCCTCACCCTATGCCAACAAGTTAATCTGTGTGTCCTCAAACCTCACCCTATGTCAACAGACAATCTTTTGTCCTCAAACCCTCCACCCTGTGTCAACAGTTAATTTTTGGGTCCCAACCCTCACCCATGTCAACAGACAATCTTTGTGTCCTCAAAACCCTCACACTGTGTCAACAGTACACTTTGTTCCACAAACCCTCACCCTTGTCCAACAGTTAATTTTTGTTCCCAAACCCTCACCCTGTGTCAACAGTTAATCTGTTGGTCCTCAAACCCTCACCCTGTGCAACAGTTAATCTGTGTGTCCCAAACCCCCCTCACCCTGTGTTCACAATTCCCTTCTGTTTCCTCAAACCCTCACCATGTGTCAACAGTTAACTTATGTCCACAAACCCTCACCCTGTGTCAACAGTTAATCTTTGTGCCATCAAACCCTCACCCTGTCAACAGTTAATCTTGTGTCCTCAAACCCCCTCACATACTGTGTCCCAACAGTCTAATCTTTATGTCCACAACCCTCACCCTTGTGAACAGATTAAATCTAGGTCCCATACTTAACCCTCACCCGTCAACAGTAATCTTGTGTCCTCAAACCCTCACCCTGTGTCAACAGTTAATTTTGTGTCCACAAACCCTCACCCTATGTCAACTTAATCTTTGTCTCAAACCCTCACCCTGTGCCAACAGTTAATCTTTTGCCCCCCAAACCCCAGCCTTTCAACATAATCTTTGTGTCCACAAACCCTCAGCCTGTTCAACAGTTAATCTTTGTGCCTCAACCCTCACCTTGTCAACAGTTATCTTATGTCCCAAACCCTCAACTCTGACAAAGTAATTTTTCCTGCAACCCTCACTCTGTCACATTAATCTTTGTGTCCTCAAACCCTCACCCATGTCAACAGTTAATCTTTGTGTCCTCAAACCTCACCCTATGTCAACAGTTAATCTTTGTGTCCACAAAACCCTCACCCTATGTCAACATTTAATCTGTGTCCACAAACCCTCACCCTTTTCAAACAGTTAATTTCGTGTCCACAAACCCTCACCCTGTGTCAACAGTTATCTTGTGTCCTCAAACCCCACCCCGTGTCAACAGCAATCTTTGTGTCCTCAAACCCTCACCCTGTTTCAACAGTTAATCTTGTGTCCACAAACCCTCACCCTGTGTCAACAGTTAATCTTTGTGTCCACAAACCCTCACCCTTGTCAACAGCAATCTTTGTGTCCTCAAACCCTCACCCTGTGTCAACAGTTAATCTGTGTGTCCCTCAACCTCACCCTGTGTCAACAGCTAATCTTGTGTCCTCAAACCCTCACCCTGTGTCACATTAATCTGTGTGTCCTCAAACCCTCACCCTATGTCAACAGAATCTTTGTTCCTCAAACCCACACCCTGTTTAAACAGTTTAATCGTGTGTGTCCTCAAAAGCCCTCACCCTGTGTCAACAGTTATCTGTGTGTCCTCAAACCCTCACACTGTTCACAGTTAATCTGTTGTCCTCAAACCCTCACCTACTATGTCAAAGTTAACCTGTGTTAACACCCATCACCCTGTGTCAACAGACAATCTGTGGTCCTCAAACCCTCACCCTCTGTCAACAGACAATCTGTGTGTCCTCAAACCCTCTCCCTCTGTCAACAGACAATCTTGGTGTCCTCAAACCCTCACCCTGTCAACAGACAATCTGTGTGTCCTCAAACCCTCACCCTATGTCAAAAGACAATCTGTGTGTCCCAAACCCTCACCCTGTTACAACAGTTAATCTGGGTGTCACAAACCCTCAACCCATTGTCAACATAACATCTGGTGGTCCAACAAATTTCCCTATCCACAGTTAACCTTTGTGTCCCAAACCTCACCCTGTGTCAACAGTTAATCTTGTGTCCACAAACCTCACCCTGCTGTCAAGCAGTAATCTTCGTGTCCACAAACCCTCCCCCTGTGCAACATAATCTTTTTGTCCACAGAACCCTCACCCTATGTCAACAGTAATCTTTGGTCCCAAACCCTCACCCTATGTCAAATTAATCGTGTGTCCTCAAACCCTCACCCTGAGTCAACAGACAATCTGTGTCCCAAACCCTCACCCTCTGTCAACAAAATCTGTTGTCCTCAAACCCTCCCCTCGTCAACAGACAACTGTGCCTCAAAAACCCTCCCCTATGTCAACAGCAATCTGTGTCCCTCAAACCCTCCCCCTATGTCAACAGACAATCTTGTTCCACAAACCCTCACCCTGTGTCAACAGTTATCTGTGTGTCCACAAACCCTCACCCTTTTAAACAATAAGTGTGTCCACAAACCCCACCCTATGCCAACAGTTAATCTTGTGTCCCAAACCTCCCCTCTGTCAACAGTTAATCTGTGTGTCCACAAACCCTCACCCTGTGTCAACATTTAATCTTTTGTGTCCACAAACCCTCACCTGTTAACATAATCTTTGTGTCCACAAACCTTCCCCCTGTGTCCAACTAACTCTTTGTGTCCACAACCCTCACCCATGTCAACAGATTAATCTTGTGTCCTCAAACCCTCACCCTATGTCCAACAGTTAATCTGTGTGTCCTCAAACCCTCACCCTAGCCAACAGTTAATCTGTGTCCTCAAGCCCTCACCATATGTCAACAGTTAATCTGTGTGTCCACAAACCCTCACCCTGTGTCAACAGTTAATCTGTGTGTCCCAAACCCTCACCCTGTGTCAACAGTTAATCTGTGTGTCCTCAAACCCTCACCCTATGTCAACAGTTAATTTGTGTGTCCCGGCCTATGCAAATTTAATCTTTGTGTCCAAAACCCTCACCCTATGTCATCAGTTAATCTTTGTCCTCAAACCCTCACCCTGTGTCAACAGCCAAACCCTCACGCCAGTGTCAACACAAACCCTCACCCTATTCAACATTAAATCTTTGTGTCCTCAAACCCTCTTCCTGTCAACAGCCAAACCCTCCCTAATCAACACTTAATCTTTGTGTCTTCACCCTATGTCACAGTTAACTTTGTGTTCCCCCTATGTCAACATATCTTTTGTCCCAAAACCCTCACCCTATATCAACAGTTAATCTTTGTGTCCTCACCCCTTTCAGTTAATCCTTGTCTCACCCTAATGTCAACATTAATCTTTGTGTCCTCAAACCCCACCCTGTTTAAACATTAATCTGTTGTCCCCAAGCCCTCACCCTGTGTCAACATTAATCGTGTGTCCTCAAACCCTCACTTGTGTACATTAATCCTTTTCCTCAAACCCCTCACCCTATGTCAACAGTTAATCTGTGTGTCCTCAAACCTCACCCTGTGTCAACAGACAATCTGTGTGTCCTCAAACCCTCACCCTCTGTCAACAGACAATCTGTGTGTCCTCAAACCCTCTCCCTCTGTCAACAGACAATCTGTGTGTCCTCAAACCCTCACCCTATGTCAACAGACAATCTGTGTGTCCTCAAACCCTCACCCTATGTCAACAGACAATCTGTGTGTCCACAAACCCTCACCCTGTGTCAACAGTTACTCTGTGTGTCCACAAACCCTCACCCTGTGTCAACAGTTAATCTGTGTGTCCACAAACCCTCACCCTATGCCAACAGTTAATCTTGTGTCCACAAAACCTCACCCTGTGTCAACAGTTAATCTGTGTGTCCACAAACCCTCACCCTGTGTCAACAGTTAATCTTTGTGTCCACAAACCCTCACCCTGTGTCAACAGTTAATCTTTGTGTCCACAAACCTTCCCCCTGTGTCAACAGTTAATCTTTGTGTCCACAGACCCTCACCCTATGTCAACAGTTAATCTTTGTGTCCTCAAACCCTCACCCTATGTCAACAGTTAATCTGTGTGTCCTCAAACCCTCACCCTATGCCAACAGTTAATCTGTGTGTCCTCAAGCCCTCACCATATGTCAACAGTTAATCTGTGTGTCCTCAAACCCTCACCCTGTGTCAACAGTTAATCTGTGTGTCCGCAAACCCTCACCCTGTGTCAACAGTTAATCTGTGTGTCCTCAAACCCTCACCCTATGTCAACAGTTAATTTGTGTGTCCTCGTGCTATGTCAATAGTCAATCTTTGTGTCCAGAAACCCTCACCCTATGTCATCAGTTAATCTTGTGTCCTCAAACCCTCACCCTGTGTCAACAGCCAAACCCTCACCCAGTGTCAACAGCCAAACCCTCACCCTATATCAACATTAATCTTTGTGTCCTCAAACCCTCTTCCTGTGTCAACAGCCAAACCCTCACCCTATATCAACACTTAATCTTTGTGTCTTCACCCTATGTCAACAGTTAATCTTTGTGTTTTCCCCCCCTATGTCAACAGTTAATCTTTGTGTCCTCAAACCCTCACCCTATATCAACAGTTAATCTTTGTGTCCTCACCCCTATGTCAACAGTTAATCTTTGTGTCTTCACCCTATGTCAACAGTTAATCTTTGTGTCCTCAAACCCTCACCCCATGTCAACAGCCAAACCCTCACCCTATATCAACAGTTAATCTTTGTGTCTTCACCCTATGTCAACAATCTGTTTTTGTGTCCTCAAACCGTCACCCTATGTCAACAGCCAAACCCTCAACTTTTGTCAACAGTTGATCTTTGTGTCCACAGTTACTTACATCTGTATCCACAAAATCCCGCTGTGTCTACAAATCTTCCGTTGCTACAGACTCTCTCTCTCCTCTCTCCCCCTCTCTCTCTCTCTCTCTCTCCTCTCTCTCTCTCCTCTCTCTCTCTCTCTCTCTCTCCTCTCGCTCTCTCTCTGTGTGTGTGTGTGTGTGTGTGTGTGTGTGTGTGTGTGTGTGTGTGTGTGTGTGTGTGTGCTCACAATTATATTTGTGTGTGTGTGTGTGTGGGGTTAACAAACCCTCCCTCTTTTTGCACAAAGCCTTCACTATGTCCACAAACATTCCCCCTGGTGTCTACAAACACACACACACACACACACACACACACACACACACACACACACACACACACACACACACACACACACACACACTGACTGACTGACTGAAACCATTTACTGTCAGATTAACATAGTGTTGTACTGACATTTTAAAAAGAAAAACCTTAATAAATTAATGAGATAACGAAAATAATACAAAATAACATCTGAAAGAAATAAAAAAAATCATAAAAGAAAATTAACAGAGAAACATTTAACATTTGTAAGTAACATAATAAAAATAAGAAATTGTAACAATAAAGCAAATTACATCTTAGCTGTACTGAAAATCAAATCTCTCTCTCTCTCTCTCTCTCTCCTCTCTCCACTCTCTCTCTCTCTCTCTCTCTCTCTCTCTCTCTCTCTCTCTCTCTCTCATAAACACCATAAAAAATTTTTTTTAAAAAACCGCAACAACACACAAAAACACACACCATCCAATCACACACACACACACACACACACACACACACACACACACACACACACACACACACACACACACACATACACACACACACACACACACACAAAACCACCTTCCCCTTCCCCCTACTCACGTGTATGCGAGCACACACATATATTCACTCACAGACAAATAAATAAAAACCAAAACTCTCTCTCTTCGCACGCACGCACGCACGCACGCACGCACGCATGCATGCACACTCACACACACACACACACACACACACACACACACACACACACACACACACACACACACACACACACACACGCATACTGTTGTATCTTGCATCTTCGTTAAACTACAAAAAACTGAATAACCTTGAAAATTATGACATTGAATCTGTATGGATTGAAATCGGCATGAAAAACAGTAAACCACTAGTCATAGGATTTTTATACAGAAATCCATCAGAAACTACAGACTGGCAAGATAAATTTAGTGTCCTAGATTTAACGAAACCCAAACCCATATGGCATCAAAACTACACTTTACACGGCCTAGAATAACTTACTGACAAACCAACCCGTGTAACTGAACATTCAAATACCTTAATTGATCACATTTACACAAACACAAAACAACCTATTATTGAAGTATGTGCTCCACCATGCGGATGTAGTGACCACAATCCCGTCTGTCTTACTTGGTACAAA
>JAFLJL010017195.1:10000-27500 GCA_018398815.1 Conus ventricosus | reverse complement strand
CACGCACAAAAATTTACTTGTCGTTGCCAAGTGTTTTTTTTTGGATACACGGGGCTTTATTTTGTGGGCCCTTTCCCCTTTCGTTTCATTTCGGGCCCCCCCCCACCCAAAAAAAAAAAAAAAAAAAAAACCAGCGCAAGTCCCCCAAAATTTGCGCATACTGGAAACGAGTCCGCACTTAGAAACCCCCAAGCACGCCCCCAGCAACCCCAGTAACCCTTTAACGGCGCCCGGGAAAACCCCCAAAAGCCCCGCCTAAAAAAAAGAACCGTTCCCGCCCCCGTAAAAACGGGGGTTTCCCTGCTGACATTCTCACTCCTTCCCATGACTTTGTTATAATTTTTTTTTGCTTTTGGGGGGTTAGTTTGCTTAAAACTTTTTCGCCTATTTCCCTGCTTCAACGTTTCCCCATTCACCCGGCTTAAAGGCTGTTCAAAAACGGCCCCCGATATAATTTTTAAAAAGGGGGGCCCCCTTGATTTGATTCAGGACTCAAATTTAAGTTTTTTTGCCCGGTTGTTTTGGGAATTTTACATCGCCCCAAAGTGTGAACTCCCAAAAAGCCCCTTTTTACTTTCCCCACAAACCCTCCCCTTTTTTTCAATTTGGGGGGAAGGGAATTCCCGTTTTGGGGTTTGTTTTGTCGGGCGTTTTTTTGTTTTGTTTGTTGTTTGTTTGTGTTTGTTTGGGTTTGTGTATATGTGTGAGAAAGGAAGCTTTTTGGGCCCTGCAAAGAAATTTCCCAGGTAATCCAGGCCCAAAAAGACCTGTTTTGTTTAAAACATATTTAAATTAAACCACACACGCCCCCCCCCCCGCCCAACGCACACACACAAAATAAAACCCTAATAAACTCACAGCGGCTCTTCTACTTCAAATTTACCTTTAATAAATCAGAAAAAAAACAACGGGCTTTCCCCCCCTTGTTTATTATTTTTTCTAATTAATGAATTTTAGGTCCTTTAAAATTATTCTTTAAATTCACTTTTTTTTCCCCAACTGAGTTTAATCGATTTTCCAAAACCCCTCCCCTGTTGAGGGGAAAAAACCTTAAGAACTGTGCGGGTAGCCATAAAACAAATTAGTATCTGTTCTTAACTGTTTTTAAATGAAAAATAAAAAACTTTGGGGTTTCAAAAGGGAAAAATCAGATGGTTTATTCCTTCAAATTGCCAAAAACTTCTCTTTTTCCCTAAATCTATAAGTTCAAATCGCTCCCCCCCCCCCGGGGAAAGCCAAAGTTTCTTGCCCCCCCTTTTGGAAAAGTATACTCCCCCTTCTTTTTTCTGTGGGAAAGGGTATAGTAATTCTGGGGTTTTTGCTTCGTTAATTTTAAAACAATTTTCCATTTTTCCAAAGTCCTTTTTTTAAAAAGAACAAATTTGAAAGTAACCACCCGGTATTTGCACATTATTATTTGATTGCCCCCCCCCCGTTAAAATTTATTGATCCAGTTATTTTGGGGGTTTTTTCCCTTTACGTTCCCACATAATTTTAAAAACCCAATTACTTTAGGGCAATCCTAAAAAACCCCCCCCCCCAAATTAAAAATTTGGATGCGTTAAAAGGGAACACACGCTCGTTTGCTTGGTTTATGATGTACATTTTTTTTTAAAAAACCTTTTTAAAAAAAATTAAATTTTAAAATTAACAAAAGGGTTTTGAAACGTCCCCGGGGACTGACCCTTCCCTACTTTTCTAGTATCCCTTTTTTTCTTCTAGCTCTAATTTAAAAAAATCAAACAAAAAACCTATTTTCCCCCTTCTGTTTTAGTTATTTTTCACCCAAGAATTTATAGTATAAAAAAATTTTAATTCTTTAAATGGTTTCCCCTCCATAAAACTTAAAACTGATAACGCAAAACCCTCCCCCAGTTGGTAGAAAAACCCTTTTTGGGAACTGAAGATGGAAAACCCGGCAAACAATTAGGGCACATGTTTTTAAAAACGTTGAAAATTTGGGAAAAACAAAATTGGTTTACGAGAAAATCAAAGGTTTATTCCCTTTTTAAATTTAAAAAAACCCATCTTCTTTTGTACTAAATCTAAAATTTTTTGTCATGCTGGGGAAAAGCCTAAAATTCGACCCAAGCCCCTTTGGGGAAAGTGTACTCTTTTCTTTTTTCCCTAGGGGGAAATTTTTTAAAATAAATTCTGAGGTTGCCTCGTTAATTTTTAACAATACCAAATTCGCTAAGTTCTTCTTTTAAAGAACAAAAGTTTTAGTACCCCCATCATATTGTTATTTGAGTTACTTGTTTTCCTTCCCCCGTTAAAACTTTAACCCGGTTTTTTCCGACCTTTCAGATATTTTAGCCCCCCAAAAACTTTAACCCCAATTTTTTAAAGGGGGCCAACCCCAAAATTGCCCCCGCCAATTTAAATTTGGGTTTAACTTTAAAGAACACACTTTGTTTTTTTGGGTTTTATATAAAATGCGCATCTTTTTTATTAACTATTTTAAAAAAACTTTTAAAAAAACCCTATTAAAAAACTATTTAAAAAGGGGAGCATTTAAATATGATAAAAAATGTGTTTAAAAAAGTAGGAGCTTTAAAAACCCCAAAATCTTTGGACTTTCATTTATAAACCATTGGGGAAAGATGAAATCATATGGCTTCCAATTCAACTTGAAAACCCCCTTAAAATATTTAAACCCGGCCAAAAAAAAGGGGAGTACAGAGTCCCAAACACAGGGACATCCCCCCCTAGGGGCTTTTTTTCAAAATTTTTTAAAATTTTTGCCATTTCCCTTGCGCAATTTCGGGCTGCGGTGTTTCATATGAAAAACCCTTTAAAAACCACCCCAAAATTTTTTTAGAAGGTCAGAATATAACTTTCATGTTTATTACCAGAACCGAATACAACTAAAACCTACAAGTCCCCCCCCGCCCTAACGACAACGCTTTTTAAAATTCCTTTTAAAACCCCCAAATTGGACAAAATCCCTATGAAAAAATTTGCAACAAATTAACATTGACCCTTTCCCTTGATTTTAGACAAAAGTTAGCCCCTCAATCAGGGGTTTAGGCACATTGAATTTGTTTTTTGGGGCAAACGAAAGAAATATAATTATACAAACGCCTGGCCCCCACCCCCTTTCCCCAATTTAAAAACCCACAATTCGAGGGGATCCATAGAAAAAAAAACACCCAAAAGCTTGGAAAAACATTTATCTTAGATGAAAAAAAAGGGCCAAAAAAGCCGGGGTCCCAAGGGCTTAATGATTTCCATAAGGACATACTTTTGGGGGTCTATTAGGAAGCACAACACGGGGCCCAAAATTTTAGCAAATCTACCCAATCAACAGGTTTTTGAGCTAGAAAACAATTTCTAGTTTTTGGGAAGATCCCAAATTAATTTTGCTTTTTAATTTTGCCGGGCCCCTTTCCCAAGGTATCAAAAAGGGTTTTGCACATGCTAGGTCAAAGGTTTTTAAATTTTGGGTTGTACCCATTTTTTATACAGGGACCCCTCTGCCCTTGGGAAGCAGATTGGCATGGTACAGAATTAAAACAATGAAATCCTCATGGGCTGGAAAAACCAAAGGGATTGGGGCAAAATTAAATGGTTAAACACAAGGGCCCCCCATCCATTTTAAAGAAAGTACCTACCCCAAAGAAAGCGCCCAAGTTATAAACGCCCCCCCCAAAAAGCGCCCAAAAGGGCACGCCACCGGTTGATCTACCTTACACCCCCCAGCCCCCCTAGAAAAGCCCCAGCCCTTGTTGTTTTTTTAAAATTTTTACTGGATTAGCTGTATTTTATTTAAACAAAAAATTTTTAAACCCCAGCAGCTGCACCCCAAACGCCCACAATGGTCACCTAAAACCCAGAAAACCTTTGCCTATATGGGAAAAAAACCCAAACTAAAAAAAACGGCCTATTATCCCGGGAAAGAGCACCCAGCGTTTTAAACCCAGTTTAATTTTCTTTAAAAATTTTTTGCAAAATGATCCCAATTGTTTTCAAATCCAATTTTTTTACCCGGCTAGGTTTTTGGGAAAGGCTTTAAATTTGGCCCCCTTTTGGGCGCACTCCCTGTTAAAAGAAATTAAAAAATTGTGGATGAAAAAACCCAAACACGTTAATATATAACTATTGAAACCCCCTGTTTCAGCTAGCGGGTGTTTTCTTTAAAAGTTTTTGTTTATAGTTTCTTTTTTCTGCTTTTTTGGCGCTGCTACTGCCCTTTTGTTATCAGAAAAACACTTCTAACCTGGTTTTTTCCTTTTCTTCCATTAAATTTTGTATTTTCTGCTGTATTCTGCCTTTTCTTTTGCCCAAAATTGTTTCACCCTGCATCCCCAGCTTTTTTTTTCTTCTTCAAATCCTTTTATCTTTCTCGCTAAGTTTTGTTAAATTGTTTTCTATTCCCCTCTTATTCCCTTTAGGCGTTCTTTTAAAGAGCTAGGGGGTGGGCGCTTTGGGAAAAAGGAGGATCGTAAATTTGGGTTTCAAATGTTTTTCTGCCTTTTTCCTCAAAAAAACCCCTCGTCTAAAATTTCGGTTGCTGCATCTTTTAAATTTTTGGGACCCTAAACCCTAAAAAAGGGGTCATTTTATTTCAGATCGTTTTTGGAAACCCCTTGCCCCCAAGTTTTGAAAAAAAGGACTAAAACCCTCGGGCCTTAAATTTAAAATGTTTATCCCCTTTTGGGGCCCAAAAAACAGGAATTCTTTGCCAAAAATTTGGTTTAGTTTTAAAAACTTATTTGGGGTCGGGCTTTGTAGTAACTTTTTACAAAATTTCCTTTGCTAGTTTTATATAAAAAAGGTTGTTTTAAACCAAATTTTAAAATAAAAAGGACTAACCTTCTGGCGGCTCTAGTCCAAAGTTATGTAAATGGGGTTTTAATTTTTTTTTTAAAATAGTTCTGCACGAGACCCGAAAAATGAAGGTTTTTTTCTGCTTTTTTCAAATAAAGGGGTTTTTTAAAGAACCTTCTGCTGCCTTTCAAGTTCTTCGCGTTAAAAGGATCTAATTCGGTTTCATCTTCTTAAAAATAAAGGGGCCTCCCCGATCCCTTTCTTTTTTATGGGAAACAATTGCGTCAAAATCTTACCCATATTTTTTTTTTATATTCTTTTTTTTTTTTATAAAAAATAAACCCCTCTCCGGTTGTGCCCCTCGCCCAAACAAAAAAAAAAGGGAACCCCCGGGAAAAAAGGTATAAGGCAGACTTTTAATTAGGGGAAAATACCCCATCAACAGTTCGCCTGGACAAGATTTAATGGGTTGGGTTTTCCCTGATCTTGGCGCTAAACGATGTTTAATGAGGCACCCCTAAACTATCATTCAAAATGTTTTAACATGGGCAAAACCCTTTAATCCCTCCCTGTTTTTTGTAATTTGGGCAGAGAAATCTTTAAAAAACAAAATGTAAAAAAAACCTGGAGGGCAGAGAAGTTTTTTTAACAAAAGCGGGGGCGGGACTTTTTCCCCTTTAAATTCTGATTTATGGCGCCAAAAAAAAAGAAGAAAAAGAAATTTTTATCGGGGAAAATTACAAACCAAACGGCCTAAGCACAGAGTTGGGGGGGGGATGAAAAAGAATAAAGTTAAAGATGAGGCAGAAAGCAAAAGGGCTTTTGGGAAAACAGTTTCTGCACCCCTCTAGATTTTGAACTTTTAAAGGACGCTTATGCCTTTTTAAAACCCAAGGGTGAAACTAAAAAAAAAAACTTATTTAGGCACTGTTTTTAAACCCTTTAGCATTCTGTCTTTTCGGTTTTGAAGATCCTGGTACATACGCGGTTAGTGGACATTTCTCTTGAATTTTTAAATTTTTGTTCCCCCAACCCCCGGAAACGGGCCAGAACAATTTTTAACCCAGTAAAAAAAGGAAAAACCGGTTTTTTAATTTTGAAAACGTTATAAACGCCATTACGAAAAAAAAAACAAGCGAAAACACTCTCGGGAAAAACATACATCTAAATCGGGCTCGAAGTTTTTAAAAAAGAATTTTTTTCTTGTTTCCTAAAGAAAAAACCCCCCTTTTCGGGAGAAAAATCAAATGTTTTATAACCCCAAAAATTGGAAGGTTGCTGGGTAAAAAGGGCAGGTTGATGGGCCTGTATTCGGGGCGTGGACTTTTCCCTCACCAACACTTTGATGAAATAAAAAAAGTTTTTTCCCCGGGAGGTGGGCAAAGAGTCCTGCAGTTTGATCGTGTTTTAAAAAAACTTGGGCCTTTATAAATGTAAAACTTAAAGGGACTACTTAATAAGTAAATATGGGCTTTTGGTAAAATTTAGTCCACTTTTTTACAACGATTGTTTGGAATTTGGAAAAAAGGGGGGGACAAGAGGTATAAAATTTTAAATTTTCGCAAGAAAGCAGAGGGAGACGGTCCAATACAAATAAAGGGTTTTTATGGTTTGTGATGCTTTTTTAAACATTGAAAAAAACAGACTAAAAACCAGCCCCTTAAAATGCAAAAAGAAATATTCTAATAAAAACGTTTGGTAGTTTGGAATTTTTCTCCCCCAAAATCCACACTGTTCCTTTATCTGGGGGTTACTGGATGGGGGGAAAAACTGTATTCGTCTTGTTTTGTTAAAAAACATATACGGGTTTTTTCATTACGAGCACTTTGTTAAAATTTCTGAAAAACCCAAATTAAGCCCCAAAAAGTTTTTCAAAAAAAGGAAGTTTTTTTTGGGACAGCCCAAAATAAATTTTTAGTTGACCCTAGCAAACAAACTGGGGGGGGAACTGTTTAGAAATTCTTTTAACCTATTTGGGGGGAACTGAAACATGTTTTTTTTATTAAATGACTGTTGGCTGAACGAGACTTTGTTAAAAAAAGAAAAACTCTGCCCAAAGCTAGCCGTTAGCGGACGCCCCCGCCTTTTTTCCCTGTTTTGGTTTCCAAAACTCAAAAATATAAGCTGCCCTTAAAAAGACTTTAGATGGGCCTTTTTAAAATCGGTCGATTTTTTTACCTAAGGCAAAGATAGTTTTAAAGAATTTTAAGTAAAAAATTATTTAAAAAGGGGACAAAGATATTAAAAAAAATAAAAGAGCATTTAAAAAAATTTAAAGGCGCAAAACTAGTTAGGGGACGCCCCCCCATTTTCATAGGGTTTGTTTTTTTGTAGATTGTTTATTATTGGTTGCTTACAACAATTTGTTTATTATAATTTTTTTTATTATAAAAAGAATGTCCCCGAGGGCCAAAAACAAAACCCGCAGTAGCTCCTAAATGCATGCAGTAAAGTTTAAAAGCCCTGGGAAACAAAACTGATTTTGACCCTTTTAGGGGTCCCGGGAAATTTTTTATGGATTTGGTACACAGATAGGGGGTTTACAAAGGGAACAAAAAATTAAAAGAAAAAAAACAACAGAAATACCCCACCCTAAAACCCAAAATAAAAAATTTTTAAGGGAAAAACGTTTTTGGCAAACATGAATAAAAAATTCAAAAAAAGGGGAGAATTTTTGGGGCTTTTGCTTCCTAAAAATTGACGGGAAAAATTTTAAAGTTTGAACTAACGGACCCCCAATAACACTATAAATAAAAAAAACAATTTTAGAAACTTTTTGAATGCGGGGTTTAAATTTTGTTACCCTATTTTCCGGGCCCCCAAACAAAAAAAACGGGATAAAACCCTTGGCGGGGTATGAATATATGCTACGAGAAAGAATCCTTAGCTGAAGGGGGGGGCCGACACTGTGGGTTTTAAAATTTAAACCCCAACGCAAAGGTACTACCAAGGCAAATAAACATGATTTTTCCTTTTTTTTACTCCGAGGGGGGCGAATCCTAGTTTGCCAGAACAACTTAATTAGGGGCATACAATAAAGGTTTAAAAACTTGGATCCCCTTTAAGTTTTTTATTTTATTACAAAAACCCCGGAGATAAAATAAACCCCCTTGCATCATCTAAAAAGGGGTTACTGTGAGGGGGGGGACAAAGACAAATAACAGTTTTTTGACTTTTTTTTCCTTTAAAGGGTTATTTGTTTTTATTGGGGTTTTCTTGTTGATGAAGTGCTGCCAAAAGGATTAAAAGAAATATTTTTAAAAGTTTAATTAATAAAAAATCTTGTTTAAAAAATGGGGGTTTTTCAACAGTTTGGGTTAGGGGAAAAATAACTGAACTTAAAAAGGGGAAATAAAAAGCGATTGGAAAAAGTATAGAGTTACTGGGAAAGAAATTGCTAAAGTTTTAAAATACCTTTCTTAAGAATTTTCGGGTCATCAGCTGTAAACTAGCGGGAAAAGGGCTGGGTCTGGCGTTGCTCTTTTGTAGTGGGGTCGGAGGGCCACCTCTTTAGCATTTGGGGGGCCCTTTGGGTTTTGGGGTTTGGCCCATGTCTTTTTTTTTATTGAAGTGCTGTTTTTAAAAAAAAATTTAAATCCCCAAAATTTTTAAAAACCCCACTGCCCTTGTAGCCCTAGCATCGGCAAATTTTTTTCATTGAGATTAAGAATAAGCAAATCATTACGGATGAAAAAAATTCGGGGGAAGAAAATTTTGAAGCTTATGGGTGACGGCGATGATTTCAGACGGCAAAAAAATTTAAATTCAAAAAGGGGTGGAAAAGCTTTACTTCACGGGGCCGGTAATTCCCGGGTGCAATTAAAAAAGAAAAATTTAAAAACAAACAAAATAAAAAGGGTTTAAAACCCCCAAAAAAGGCAAAAAAAAAAATAAGTTTAGGGAAAAAAAAAAAAAAAATAAGTTTAACAAATTTCAATTTTTTTTTTTTAATTAAGTGGTTTTGGGGGGGACCCAAATTTTTGCTCCTTTTACGAAAAAAAACCCATCTTTTAGGGGGGGGTCTTTTAGGAAAGTAGTGCGCCCCAAAGCGAAGTCTTCCCAAAAAAATACACGGGGGGTCCCGTTTTTCCCAAAAATTTGCTTTTAAATTCTTTTAATTTTCGCTCCATATAGGATCTGTGGCTCTAATTTTAACACCCCTTCTGCCTCTCCCGGGGATACAAGTATCTTTTTTTTAGACCAAAAAGGCAAAAGTTTTTGATTACCTTTGGCCCTTTCATTTAAGCCAAATTTTTTTTTAAATTTTATTGCGTTTACTGGTTTTAAAACCGTTGCTTTTAAAATTTTTCTTTTTCATGCACGTAAGACGATGGGAATCTTCTTAAACCCCTTCGTTTTTGCCCCGTTCTGTCCAAAAATTTCTCTTGTATTGATAGGTAAAAAAAGGCGTTCAGGGTAGTTTTATTAAAGTTTTCCACTAGGGGGTTGGGTTTGATGGTTTCCCGGGATCCCCCTCCTGCGTAAAAAAAGATGTTTTTAAAAAAAAGTTGGTTTACAGAAAAACTTTTAAACTCTTTTCCCTCATCAACCTTTTTAACATCCTTGGATACTTTTAAAGGCCTCGCTTTTATATTTGTTTTTAAAGCCCCAAACCCCCAGCAGTTTTAGCTTTTACCTTAAAGGGTTTGGCCCTCTTTGGGATCTTTAAGCCAAGTCAACAACTGTCAAACATACTTAAAATTTTTTTTTCTAACTTTATCATGTGGAAGATCAGCAAGTCCCCTTTGGGGGGTGCATTGGAACCGAAATTTAAAAAATCGGGCCTTTTATTCCTTTTTTTGGGGAGGGAGATATATTTGCCCAAAAAGCTTGTTTTTGAAAGCCGTCTTTGCTTTTGGGTTCGACCCCTTTAGCAGCTTTACCCTTAAATTTTTTTTAAAAGAACGTCTTTCCCCTTTCCCAAAAACCTTTAAAGGAAAAATAATATATTTTTTTCCTTTTCCATAAAAGGGCTGTATTTTAATTTGGGTTTTTTAAAATTTTTTGTTTCAAAATATAGATTGCTCCCATAGCAACCCAAAAATAAAGCCCATCTCTGCTATTTTCTTTTTTTTTTGTGGTTTATAAAAATCAGACAGTTCGGGGGGTGGGGAGTTAGAAAAATTTCTTTCCTTTTCACCCAAGCAATTCCTTCATTGCCTCATCAAATCGGGAAATTGTGCCCTGGGATGCCCTGTTCCCTTAATTTTTATTAATAAAGTCTAAGTGAGGGAATTCGTTTTTTTCTATAAACTCCCCTTGGGTTTAAACTAAATCTTCTATTGCCTTGTTAAAGGGGTTCTCTTTCTTCATTTGACCGCAAATTTTCAAAAAATAATTGCTTCCAGAGAAAAGGGCCAAAAGGGATTAAAAATAGCTCCCCCCCTACCATCAAAACCCACTCCTGCCATCTTTTTTAAATTTTTATTTTCTAGATTAATCTTTTCTATGAACTAACATTTTTTGGGATAATTTCCCCGCGTAATAAGAAAGTCTTTTTTGGCCCCAAATTCCCCGTTCTCTTTAAATTTTATAATGGCTCTAAGTGGGCAATTGTCTTTTTTTTCGGAAACGTCTCTCGGGCCCTTTGCTAAATCTTCCATTTTTCCTTGTTATGACGTTCTTTTGTCTCATCGGACCGCAATTTTACTTTAAAAATATAATTTCTTCCCGAAAAAGGGCCCAAAACGGTTTAAAAATAACTCCCCCCTAAACCCTCAACCAATCCCGAATCTTTTTATAAATTTAAAATTTCTAGATTAATTTTCTTGAACTAATATTTTCCCGGTAAAAATATTCTGTGCAACAAGAAAAATTTTTTTGACCCAATTCCCCGCAGTAATTACAACTATAACCTTAAAAAACGTCCCCAATGTCTAAAACCCTTTTTAGGTCCCGCCGGGGTTCATTTTTAAAAATGTTTTTTTTTCTAACACACTATAGCCTATACTAAGGGCCCCTTAAACACAGAAGAGTGGGAAATCGAATTTATTAAACTTTTTTTTTCTCCTCTTTTTTTTAAATAAAAAAATAATTAAAAAAAAATCTAATACGAAAGACTGTCCCATTGCTTTTTAAACAAAATAAACTTTTGTTGTTTTAAGCCCAAAAATAAAAATTACAACTAGTTTTGGCGAAAACTTTATCTTTCCCCTTTACGGGGGTTTTTTTTCCCAACAAAACCCCCCTTTTCAAGGGTTGAAAAAACTATTAAAAACCAAAGATAGGCACTGCAAATTAACCCCAAAAATTTTTAAATCGGTTTTTTAAAATTTTTTTATTTTTTATTTTTTTTAAAAATTATTGTGACGAACTATTTTAAAAAGTGAGGGGGCAAGCAGGCTACCAAAAAACAAATGCCAAAAGAAAATTATACTCTCTGGGGCGTTTGGAAAAACTAAACATATTTAGGTGTTTTAAACTAAGTATTGGGAAAAAAATTTTAACCCAAATTTTCTACATCAGACATTTTAATACCCCTAGGTTTCGAAGCACAGCTAGGGTCAAAAATGGTTTGATTTAGTGGGCCCCCAAAAATATTACCTAATGCGAAAATTAGTAATAAGATGGGCCATTTTATTCAGAAGAAGATTTAAATACGACTTTTCACAAATCCGGTTTTAAAAAAAGTCCCTAAAAAAACTCTTCATGGTGGGCATGTATTTTCAAAATTTTTTTACTATTTATGCCCATTTTATCAAGGGGTTTTAAAAACTTTTAAAACATATTTTAATTTTTTATCAAAAATTAAAAATTTAAAAAACAATAAAAAAAAAAAGGGGCGATCAGGGGGAAAAAGATTGCGAAACCCCCCCCCCGGGGCGTCCCCCCAGGGCCCTCCGAAGGGGCCGAAAGCACCACAAGTGAATGGGGGCCGCAAGTGGTAGTGTTACTAAACTAAAAATCCTGGGCGTATTGAAAGGGGGCGGGAAAAATAGCTGAATGGGAAAAGACTCCAAAAAACAAACCAATCACAAAACAAAAATTATTATATAGAATACAAAAATCGCCCAAAACCCGCAACAACACCTCAATTAACAAAACCCAATCACAAAAAAACGATAAATTTATTTATTATTTAATTTTGGGTGCTGTTTGTTGGGGGGGGGGGGGGGGGGGGTTTAGCCCTACAAATGCTAACGCCAAACTTAGCAGCCCAAATGCAAACCCCCAAAAAAACCTAAAAGAAAGGAAAAACCATCTTCTCAAAAAAAGTTGGGGGCCTCCTGCTGTAGACCCCCCTTTTTTAAAGGAAAAGTTTTTAAAAAAACTAAAATAAAGTTTAAAAAAAGGGAAATGATTAAATACAAGTTAAGTTTTGTTATAGAAAATCCTTTTTTAAATTAAAATGCAAAATAAATTAAAAATAAAGTACAAAAAAATAAGTTCTTAAATAAGGTTCTTGTTTTTTTTATTAAAATTAAGTTCTTGTTAGGTTCTTAAATTTAAATACTATGAGGGTTTTTAAGTTAAGTACAGTCCCAAGGGCAGGGCCAAAATTAATCTTTTAAAAGTTCTCCAATGCCCTACAGCATATGAAAACCCCCGGGCTTTACGTAATTTTTCTTGTTATTGTTTTTAAGGGAAATGTTTCTTATTAACAGCAGTTTTTGTTTACTTGATTTAAGGTAGGCGCAGATTTTAAAATTTGTTTGTAAAAAAAACTTTGTTTTCAAAGAGAGCTTCCCTTTTAGTTATCGTGAATATTTTTTTTTTATTACAAAATTCTTTTCCCTTATGCCTTTTTGCCTTCTTTTAAATTTCAAAAATTTTTGGCTAGCAACGCATAACCCCCCTTTGACCGCAAAAACCCAAAATATTTTTTTTATAAAATGTCCCATTAATTCATCCCTTATCTTTCCAAAACACTTTTTTTGTTTACAGTTTTAAAGTAAAGGACGGGCCCTTTTTGGTTTGTCGAGGGGTTTGTACCCCCCCGTCAGGGTCCTTTAGCCACTTCGTTTCTAAATCCTTAAAAGAAGTCTTTTTGGGTTTGGAAAATCTAGAATTAAAATATCAGTGTCTGTATAAAGAATCTTGCTTCTGGGTAACCCCCCCGGTTTTTTTAAAATAGTCTTTCGAAATTCTAAATCAAAAACTTTGACCCAAATCTAATCGGGTGAAGCCGATAAACACTGGCTTGTCCAACTTAAAAAACCTTTTTTTTTCTCAAAATGCCAAAATTGGCTGTTTGTTTTTTCTAAAGGGCTTTATAGTTTGGTTTAAAAGGGGAAAAATTAATTTTTCTTGGTTTTCTTTTTTTAACTAATTTTAAAATCTTTAGTTTTTGTGGATTTTCCATAGTTTTACCAAAAAGCCTTGTTCATCTTTTTTAAAAAAGTCTTTTTTCTGAAGCGTTATGGCTTGGGTTTCTAAAATCAATGGGCTTCTTGGTATGGTCTCATAAAAAAGGGTCCCTTTGGGCCCAAAAACAATATTTTTTGAACAGCAGCCCTTTTTAACCATATTTTTTAAGTAAAAAAATTTAAAAGTCTTAATGGACACATATTTTTTTTTGTTGCGAAGATTGGGTACAAATTTAGGAGGTTCGATAGGACCCCATCTTTAATTCCCCCTTTTTGCGGCTAGGGGGTAATTTGTTATGGGTTGTGAGTTCATAAAAATATTCTAAGTCTTTCTTCCGGGTTACCCCCATTGGGGCTTATTTGCTGGAAGTGTGACCCAAAATACTTAAACAGAAATTTACATCATGGGTCCCCTTTTTTCATTGTAAAGTTTCTCAGTAGGGGGGTTGGGTCATTTGGGCCCAAACCATTAAACCCCCTTGTTGGCGGGCTAAGTTTTCAAATTTAAAAAAATTGGAAAGGGGTTAGTAGGGCCATCAGTCATTTTTAAATTTCTTGTTTTTTGGCTTTTTCAGTTAAGGATGTGAGGGCCCCTGCTAAATTTTCCTCCCCTAACCCCTCTTTAATCATTTGAATTTTAAAGGGAATCAGAAAATTTAAATCAATCTGGAGGGTTTTTAGACCTTTTAAAAAGGCGTCCCCCAAAAAAGGGGGGCCGGGCCCCCAGGAAAGTAATGTGATGAGGGCTAAGCTGTTAATTTTCTGCATGTAGTTTTGTAATTTGAAAGAAAGTCCCCGCCAATAAAAAACACGTCGCCAATAGATATTATCGGGATAAAAACCCATTGTTTCACAGTGAATTTTGTTTCCCGGCTTTTTGTTGGGGGTATTTAGTCAGAGTCAGGTTTTTCTTTGCCCTAAGACTAGAAAAAACGCCCTTTAGGAGGGGGGGAGTCATCCAAAAAATATCCCAAAGAGTTTTATGTATTTATAAGGAAAAAAAACCCCTTTGCGCACTAAAAAAGGTTTAAAGTATTGTTTATTATTGGATAGTCTTGTGAGAACCTCTTTAAATTATCTAAACCCCCCAGATGTTGGGCAGAGTCATAGAAAGGAAAAAAAACTGTCAAGAGTAAAAGTCATGTACTTTCTGAAGATTGTGCAATGCAGGGAACCCCCTTTTTATTCAGAAGTCACTGCTTGCATGATGAAAAGAGAATCCTGGCCCCCCTTAGGTTATGAAAGAAGATGGCAGTTTCCATGTCTTAAAGGGTCAACCTTAAAGTTGAAGGTTCCCAATTTTTGGTGCTGCTCCTCCCAAAAATTTTTCCCCTAAAAGTAACGTTTGGTCTCTCCACTGTATCGCCTTTAAAAAATTTTCTTTACCTACCAAAAAGGGGTGTAGTTTACCAAAAGCGCTCTTGACTTCAGGATCATAACAATGCCTGAAAAATTTAGTTGGTTGGAAGGGGTGATTCGAACTAGTTTCATTGCTCTAAAAATTTTTTGCTGCGTTTTTGGGGGGTCTGTAAAAACTCTGGGGGTCCCCTGGTTGGCCCTCCCACCTAACAACAATAAACCATAAGAACAGATCGGGTGGTGGGGGTTAAAAAGGTTTTTTTTTTGTTCGTGCGTTTTTGGGCCATGGTTAAAATGTGGCAAGGGGCGTTTCAAAGTCAGCATAAAAAACGTATGGGCTTTATCTGCAAATTTTTTGTTTAAATTTTTAAAGCTAAATTTAGACCCTGGTTTAGGGGTGAAGGGGTTTTTTTCACCGGCTACAAACTTTTACAAAGGTTCTATGACAACTGCTTCTAAAGGGGGATTCTAACCAAACATCTTCTACAAAGTCTTGTTTAGCTGGATGCTTTGAAATAAAAGGCTAATTTGCTTATTTTTCAAATTAAAAACATAAAAGGCTCTTAGGGCCGTTGTTAAAAAAGTATCAAATCTATATTTTGCAAGCGGTTCGCCTAAAATTGGGGGCGTTGGGAAAAAACCCCTTTGAGGCACACATCAAATTCTAAGACCAGTGAAAACGCTTTTCAGTATTGGTTTGTTTTTGTTCTTCAAAAAATGAGATTACTTTCTATACTTATGGAAAGGTTATGTTTCAAAGTTCAGCTCTTGTTTGTATGCTTTTAATTAAAAACCCTGTTTGCCCCTGATTTTTGACCCGGATGCAAGTGGCCTAAAACACACCACATAAAAAACCCTGTTTCAGGGAAATTATTTTGTTTTTAAAAAAGCCCCTTTTAAAAATCTAACTCTTTTTTTAAGAGAAATGTTTAAAAATTTTTCCAACTATTTGGATAGAACAAAGTTTGCCCCAATCTGATTTTAAGGATGGGCCTTTAGACCAGCCAGAACCCCCCTTTAAATTTTCCCCTCCCTTGCATGGTTAAAAATGTGTAAGGGAGTAGCAAACCCGTTAGAGGTTTAAAAATCGTGATAGCTGATTACTTCTTTCTTTCCTTGGGGAAACCCAGACGGGGATTTTTTAGTTTCATCAGGCGTTTTATAATCAAAACAGAACGGCCAACCCGCACTTTTTTCTGGGGGCTCCATCGAAGAGACTTGGGGTTTTTTGAGATAGCATGTGCCACCCTTTTTATGAAAAATTTGTGGGGTTAATGATGTCCCTGTCCGCCTCCCAAACATATTGGGTTTTTGTTTGTCCCCTACTGAATATTTTTTTTTATCGTATATAGTTTTCTGGGCCCTGGATTTACTGGGGGGGTCGTCATTTTTAAAGCCAAAATATTTACGTAAATCAAAAAAAAAAAATGAAAATTTAAAAATAAGTAAAAAAAAGCTTTTTATTCTTCACCCAAGCGTTTTTCAACACTTCAAAACATGTCAACAATTACAATAAACCACCCCCCTAATATTTTAGCCCTTTTTGGAAACACTAAAAGCAATCTCACACTTTGTTTTCTTTGTCAAATAAATTCACTATGGGTCTTTTATTTATTGTTAAAAATTTCTAAAACCAAAAAACACTTTAAAATCAATGCTTAACATTTTTAAAGGGTTTTGCAAATAGTTCCTTAAAAATTTCCCTTTTTTTCAGATTCACTGAGTTCGACAGCCTTTTTTAAATCTAAAATAAATTTAAAAAAAAAAATTTTTTAAAATTTAACTGTTTTTTTTTTGTTCAAACCTTTTTTAATTGTAAAAACTGTTCAGGGTTTAAAAAAAAACAGTTTATCCTTTAAGATCATTTAGACCATGCAAGTCGCATCTTCAGGGCAAATTATCAAGTTTAAAAAGGCAAAAAACTTTTTAAATTGGGTTTTTGGGGCAAGACCTGGATTTTTTCAATGGCTTCCATTACGCTTTTTCGATAGTTTAAAAATTTCAAAAAGTTCTGTGATAAAAATTTATCAAACACAGTCTTTAAAATCTTCTTTATCCAAAATCCTGCAAATAATCGCCCACCCCCAAAAACAAAAAATATTTTTGAAGCGTTATAACTATTAGGGGGTTATTTTTTTTTTTAAAACCCCCGATTAAAATATTAAAAACCAAAAATTAAATAAGAAAACCCCCCTCTTTTAGTGACCCTTTGCTGTTTTTTGTCGTAAAAAAACGATCTTTTTTTAATTTTAAAACAAAAAGTTACCCTTTCGGGGGCCCGGTTTGAAACAGTTTTTAAATTTCATCTTCCGAAGCTATATAAACAAACTAAAATTTGGGAAATAATTTTATAATTGGGGTTTTTGGGCCCAAAAATCTGGGTTAATTTTTTCCCTTTAGCCCCTTTAACCCCTTTTTTTGCATGTCTATGCGATTAAAAAAAATTTAGTAATTAATTCTTTAAAAAAATGTTCTTTAATTTATCTTTATTTGCCTCCCCCTCTCCCAATTCCCCAAATCGTTTAAAATATATTAAAAGCTCTGTAGCTAGTTCGGTCTTCATTTTTAAAAACCCCAAAAAAAAATCAAAAATTAAAAAAAATTAAATTTAAATTTTGGTAAAACCCCCCAATTTTTTTATGTTTTTCGGGGAAATGTAAATAGTTTTTTTCACGATCAAACCCAAAACTTATCTAGCACGGGAAACCCCCCCTTTCCCAAAATACTGATTTTGTCAAAATTTAAAAGGTTTTGGGGGGCCCTTAATTTTTTTTTAAAAAAAGGTGTTAATTTTTGCCCAAAAAAATGACATGAGATGGACGTGATTTAGTGTGAAAAAGGGGGGGGGTTTGTGCAAAAAAACATGGGTGGGTTTTAACAAACATTTTTTACATTCTCTCCTGTGTTTTTTGTTTTAAATAAACACCCCCACTGTGCCCCGTGTTTTTTTTGTTTTACTAAACACTCCCCCCGTCCCGCGTTCTTTTTTTTTCTAAAAACTCCCACCCGTGCCTGTGTTCTTTGTTTTACTAAACACTTTCCCACTATGTCTGTGTTCTTTGTTT
>JAFLJL010017195.1:0-7500 GCA_018398815.1 Conus ventricosus | reverse complement strand
AAGCTAGCTCTGTCTAAAAACCATCAAATCCTGTCTAGAAAACATATGTCTGAACGCAGTCTGTGTCTAAAAAAAATACTATTTATGTCTGCAAACAGTCTTTCTTTGTCTTAAACAAACTATGCATCTTTAGAAATAAATCTCTGCCCACAGTCGTTCAATCTTTATCTTTAACAAAAAGAAAACTGTATCTCAATCAATGCATGTGTGTCTATAAGCAGTCCATCTGTCCCTAAAAACTAAACAGTCAGCCTGTGTATAAAAAGCCATCTGTAACTGAAAGCATTCCACCTGTGTCTAAATCGATACCGCTGAAGCCCGAAGCGATCGATGTTACTCTTAAAGCGTTCTGTATCAAACAACACTACATATAAGTTGCAATCAAACTGTGCCTAAAAACAACACGCATGTGTAAAAAAATAATCCCCTGTGTTAACAAAAAAAACCCACCAGCGCCCCAATACAGTTATCTCCGACTAAAAGCAATCCCTATCTACAAAGAATCCCTCCTCGTCTGAAGACAATCTGTGTTTGTCTAGATACAATTCTACACTTTGAAAAAATATTACCTGTCCGTCTGCCTCTCCCCATCCCCACTCCCACTCCCCCTCCTCTATTCTCACATCCATTCCCCCCAGTGTCCGCAGCCGTGATTCCTAAAGTTGTGTGCAAATACTCCGTCTGTGAGCACAAACATGCCTTCTTTGTCCATTAAACACCCCCTCCGTGTTCACAATCACTCCCTCTTTGTTCACAAGCGCTCTCTGTGTAGCCACCAACACCCCCTTTTGTTGTGCACAGCTAGTCCGCCACGTTTTACACTCCTTTTTTTTTTTGCCCCACAAACACTCTCTTTTTGTCATGAAATACCCCCTCTGTGTCTGCAAACATTTCCTCTGTGTCTACAAACACGAATATTCCTTCAGGTTTAAAAAAAAAAATTTTTTATATAGTTTTGTTTTTTCTTAATCACGAAAGCTCAGCATGTCAAGAAAAAAAAAATCCCTCCGTGTCTGCAAATGTTTCCTCTGTGGCTCCAAACACGAATACTGCCTCAGCTTTTGTGTGTGTGTGTGTGTGTGTGTGTGTGTGTGTGTGTGTGTGTGTAACAGACAATCCCACCATGCCTACAAACACTCGTCATTTGCGTAGAAATAGTTTCTCTATGTGTGCAAATACTACCACCATCCGCGCCTCGCCCCCGAGCGTCTATAAACAATTTGAACATATTTGCCAGAGCCTTTGTGAGACACAGGTGATCAGCTAATAATTTTCTCTTCTTGTTTTTTTTTCTTCTTTTTTTTTTTTTTTTTTTTTTGGTGTCACCGATCCGTATCAGCGCGGAAATCGTACAGACGCGCCGGCGGCTATGTATCGATTCGTGGCATCATTCCACGATGGGGGTGTAGGCTTACCGGGCCATATATGGTAGTTGTTGGGTTCAGGAGGGATGGTGGGGGTGTTGGATACGGTAACATCCCATTTGGTCTACTCCCATTTCGTCTACTCCCATTTCGTCTACTACTCCCATTTCGTCTATTTCCATACTGACCATACTGCAAGGCTCCCCCTGGCGTAACCAGTGTCCCAGTCTACTCCAAAGCAGAATCGATGGTCTTTAGATTAGAGTAGGGCGAAGCCCGAGAGAGGACGAAGGACGAATGAACGAAGGCCGTTAGGCCAAGTCGTGCTCACACATTTCTGAGTAGGCGAAATGGGAGTAGACCAAATGGGAAGTAACCATTGGATACCTGTATGTTCCATTCATATACTGGGTGTGCGTTTGCTACCAGGCACAGGCAGGGAAAGGATAAGTGTGGGAGAGAGGGGTTAGCCTTCCGTCTCCTGTTTTGTGTCGTGTGGAGTCCCGTTGCACGTGCGGTGTTGTAGAGTTCAGAACTCAGCAAGGAGCGAGTGCTGAGTCATCAGGCTTTAAAGTTTGGTGGGGCCGGGTGGCTATCACTTCGGTCAAATCCTTGGTGAAGAGCAGTTGAGCTCTTGTTCTGGTGCCAGCGTTTGTGCTGTGGGTCCGACTTCGGTCGACATGGTGAGCCGGCCCTCGTGAGCGTGTTGCTCTTGGTCGTGCAAGTCATCTGTGTTTCTGTGTGCTGCAACCCTGAGGTTCAGGTGCTGGGGTGGCCAGCTGCAGTCGTTGTCGTCGGTTGGTGTTGTAGCAGGTATGGGGAGTTAGTTAAGGTGATCGTAGTGTAGTGTTAAGGATGGCGTTGTCTTGTGCACATTTCTGTCGACTTGTACAAACGTGTAAATAATATGAGCTCATATTTTTGAATCAGTTCCATTTTTCTAAGGGAAGAGGGAGAAAATGGGGGGAAAATAAGTGACTAAAACGAAGCAAGCTGAGAAAGTGTGATGGTGGTTTGTGACCACGGGTTGTGTTGAGAGGTGGAAACAGAGAAGAACAAAAGAAAAGAAGGAAAATTGGTTGTGAAGTGTTGAATGGAAATGTAAATAGTTATCATTGGTTCGATTATGATGGTTGGTTTGAGTTGGTACTTATTCGTGACAGGGGTTCGAACGGAAATGCTTTCGGGAAGCATAGACAAGGTGTGTTGGCCATTGGGTGCTGTAGAGGTTATGATTGTGCCGTGTCATGGAAGTTAATTAGAAAGGATAAGTATTGGGTAGTTGTGTGAAGAAGTATTGGTGTCAAGCCGCGCGTTTTGTGGGGCGTGGGTACCCTAATTCAATAATATAGATTTAAGATTTGTTCCTACACTGTTGATTTGTGGGAGTGTGCTAATGCCTTGGGTGATTACCAAGGGGATATACATGTCCTGTTCCATTGGGTTTTATTTGGAATCGAGACATGATATTTGTGGTTGTTACAATATGACTGAGAATGTGTGTGTGGGAAGGTGTATTATGGAGTAGCTCTGTGTACGAGGAATATAACTTTGTGATATAAACAACGTGGGATGGTTATAGAGGTAACTCGATTGTAGAGCAATTAGGAATGGGGTGCGTAAAGGAAATCCTGGGAAGGGGCGAACTAAGGGGTTACCCTAGTGATGTATGTAGTTATGCGTATCTACGATTAGAGGGTAACAGCTATGTCAAGTGCAGGTGAGGGCGCATTCCCACCATCCTGCTGTGCCGGACTGTTGACCAAGTCCCTACCCCGTCCGGTGCTACAACCCTTTACCTTTTCCTCCCGTCCGACCGGGTCTTTACAGCATGGCCGTTGCTGGTGTCACCGTTGCTGCGGGTGCCGTAGCTGGTGCCACTGTTGCCGTTGGCGCCGTAGCTAGCTGTTGCCGCTGGCGCCGTTGCTAACGTCGCCGCTGCTGTTATCGCCGTGCTGTGACTCCACTGATGTGGAAGCCAGTGTGTCACTGTCACTGGTCGCTGTCATCTGTGTCGCCGTTAGTGTGTCACCGCTGCTGTTATCGCCGTGCTGTGACTCCACTGATGTGGAAGCCAGAGTGTCACTGTCACTGGTCGCTGTCGTCTGTGTCGCCGTTAGTGTGTCACCGCTGCTGTTATCGCCGTTGCTGTGACCCCACTGACGTGGAAGCCAGAGTGTCACTGTCAATGGTCGCTGTCGTCTATGTCGCCGTTAGTGTGTCACCGCTGCTGTTATCGCCGTTGCTGTGACCCCACTGATGTGGAAGCCAGTGTGTCGCTGTCACTGGTCGCTGTCGTCTGTGTCGCCGTTAGTGTGTCACCACTGCTGTTATCGCCGTTGCTGTGACCCCACTGATGTGGAAGCCAGTGTCACTGTCACTGGTCGCTGTCGTCCGTGTCGCCGTTAGTGTGTCACCACTGCTGTTATCGCCGTTGCTGTGACTCCACTGTTGTGAAAGCCGTGTGTTTTACTGTTGTGTCTTCTCGTCTTCGGCAGGCAGGTTCGTCTGGTCACCGTCACCGTCGCTGTCGTCGTCGTGAGACTGTCAACGTTGTCGTCGTGTGGCATGGGTTTTTTTTTGTTTTTTTTTGGTTTTTTTTTGTGTGCGACATTGAAACACCTGAAGACATTGGGTTTGGATGTGCATACATGAAGGATGGATGTTGATTAAAAAGGGTATGACTGAAGGGGTGAATGTGCGCAGTGAATTATATGTTAAAATGAACATAGTTAAGTGAAGATAGTATAGTTTGGTTGTTTTTTTTTTCTTTTGGGAATTGGTTTTGAAAGAAAAAATGATTTGTATTATGCCATGTGTAATCTGCGGATCTGAGAAACGCTGCACACCGTGACTGGAAAAGGGGTTAAATAACTGGCTGTGGCGGCCTTGGCCGTAGGAACCGTGTGTTTCAGGCTGGGGTCTGAGACGAATATATAGAAGATTCCGGTCATTGATTGTTGTGTCGGGAATAAAATTGTTTTATTGTCAGTTCTTGTGTGGCGTGTTATATGTTTAATGGGTTAGTTGTGGGAGGGTTTTGTTTTTTTTCACGTCCGGCTTAGCGTTCCGTGACATTTGGTAACACCGAATTTTAATCAAATAAAGCTGAGAGGTTACAGATGCGTCAAAATACATCTGTAGGGCACAAAAATACATTCACAAAGTATTTCTTATAACTTACAGCAATCTGAATGAAAACAAATGAAGGTAAATAAGAAAACGTACATGAACCTACTATGCAAATGCTTGACAATTAAATAAGCTCACATTGTAAAACGCACAACATATTATTCGAAGTGGTGATAATCATACACTGGAGATGTGTGGATTTCTGTTCGGTTGTATATAACAAATAAAAAAAAGAAAGGGAAAAAAGAAAAGATACATGCGCTACTTCAGAGGCACACCGGTTCATCTCCAAAATGGCAGATTTAAGAAATGCCCACTTGAAGTTTTTAAACAATGGCAGAAGTCACACGAGTACTTCTATAGTCACATAACTCACAATGGTTCAAGTTCAAGTTGTAATGTATAAGTGCTGTTAGCAGCATCAAATAGTATTCAACAGAAAACATAAAAACACACATTTACAAAAAATAGTCATTCCTTGCTTGAAAACTGCCTCCTAGGGCTCTTCATAATTTGGAGCAAACCAGACTTCCAGTAGTAAGCCTGGTGTAGCGCGCTCTTTATCTGACCGTCCTAGCCTCTCCCCTCCCACATGGCAGAGCAGGCCATAAATCAGTGTAATGAGGAAGGCAGACGTTTTCCCTCTCCTGCTGCCAGCACCTTTCACAGCAGGGAAGAGTATCAGCCAAGTGTACAGAGGTAGCCTACCCTCCCTTCCTTTCCTTAACATATCCTCTTTCTCAGCACAGTTGGTTAAAGCCGGATGTTCCGCTGTTGCTCCAAACACATAGGTAATCTTGCTCTGTGCCACAAGTGTTTTTTTCGCTTTATCTCTGCTATTATGCAACATCACATCACCAGGTTTGGAGCTCTTGATAAGACCATGAAAAGACACACAATGCACCAAAACCCCCAAAACCCAAAATTTGGAGGTAATCTGGTGTGGCTCTCATGTAGCGCATGCATCTTACCCTCTAGTTGGGGTTTATCAATAGAGATAATGAGAATTCAACTACCAAATGTTTAGGGCAAAATTGGAGGCTGATGGGCATTTTCTCCATGGAAAAAAATTTGGAGTTACTCTGATTTTCAGAAACCAACTAGAAACGTTATTCCAGCCGCCGTGGCGAAGTGGTTAGTGTCGTGGACTCCCGGTTGGAGGTCGTGGGTTCGATTCCCATCAGAGTCATGTGGGATTTTTCTGCCCCGACTGGCTCCTACCCAGAGTTGAGTTTGCTACGGGCTCAGCTGAGAAGACTGGGACCACGCAGTCGAGTTTCATCCACTTAATGGCTGCGTCTCTGAGAGTGTTGCTCAAATTTCCTGATTAACACTGCAGGTGTCTGTATCTCTCGGGTCTGGTTGACGCCGGGATATATTATGAAAGGAAGCGTAGAGTACAGCCCTGTCATGCGTCTCAGCCCGGAATGGAAATCCGTAGCATCATCTTCATCATCCTCATTTTCATCGATCAGCATAAAAAAAAGTCTCAAATTATTTGGCCCTTAATGTCCTGCTCTCATGGTGACCTCAGTTTCAATGTCCTCTCCACGTCTGTGACCTTGGTTTGAGTCCGTCGGGGTCACCGGTATCGGCGAGTCCATGGGGGCTGTCGTTGGACGGACATGGTTGCGCCCTCCATTGGGAGAGCTCACTCATGCCGGCTCCGCGATTAAGCCATTTTTGTTGTCAGTAGGGGGCTTAGTAGGTGGTGTCCTACGCATGTTGGATCAGAACAGCGCCACTGAACACCACCGAAGTGACTCGGCAGCAGTGCAGTGTCTCCTCCGGTGGGCTGCCTCTTGACGACTTGACATTGACTGCTCCCTGTGGGTTGCCGGTGCCGGGGTTGCGGCGGGACCGACCGGGTTGTGGCTGTGGACGGAGTGTCAGAATGAGCGGCACGGGCGCACTGCCATTGGAGGTGGCACAGAAGATGGGACAGCATAAACAAAAACCACACACACACACACACACACACCACACACACACACACACACACGCACACACACACACACACACACCACACAACACACACACACACACACACACACCTAGAAAAGTTATATGCAAAAAATGATTTCTGTCAATACAACAGTCACCCTACCCAACACTAGCAAATGTCAACATACTTTAAGTAAATTTCTATTAACTGGGAACCTTTTTTTAAAGCTTACGTGTTGTTTTTTGGGCACAGTTATCAAGACTGCAAAGTTAATGATGAACTTCTTAATCTACTAATTTCTTTTTAACGAAAATTTCATTCAGTTTCAGCGTAGATAGCCAGTCTGTGACGGACAGATAAAAATTTTCAGTAAAACTAATTCCGACATCGTCACACTTCTTAGCATAATAACAATGGCATTTAAAGAACATTGTATCTTAGATTCTGGTGTTTAACTCAGGATATATAGAGAAACACAAGAGAACGTGTTGGGCAAGTATGGGTTCGGTAGAAGTTACAGGTAAAAATCTAATAACTAGTGACCGTAGCGGCTATGAACTGTTTAAACGTTCATCGTGTGACGAGCATGGCATGATGAAAGACGTGCCCATCCCTCTCCCTTCTGCCGCTTTACACTTTACTGGTCTGAATCAAGTTTCCTCTCTGCCGCTGGATAGACAGAGTTTTCGAGCCGTATACATCTGTTTCCACTAAACCAAGGGTCCCTCTAATATGGGTTGGAGGTAGTCAATGTACAGCATAAAATCCGTGCGTTTCTGATGGCAAATCTATTTTAGCAAGCCTTGCCATCAGGTCATTACGTTGAGGGTACAAATCAACTGCAACCTTTTTAGAAAATGTAGCCCTCCTCCACTGCCTGTATGGCCCATCATCTCCAATCGGACTTCTGTGTCAGTGCGTGTTTAGAGACCTGTCTCGATCTGGAGTTCATGGGCGGTAATCACCGACGCAGTTAGTGCTCGTTAGTAAATTTGTGTCATATGCGTCGCTCTAGATAAACCGCCTGTTGTCTGCAATCACCACCCTGCCAGACTACCG